>LN483758.1:0-158216 GCA_900002565.1 Culicoides sonorensis
TTTTTTACTGTCACAATTGAAACCGATTACTCCAGTTTTATCATTAATCATGGAAACACCTACAATGGCTAAAGTCAAAGTGGCTTCAACTGAATTTGCTAAACAGGTAGAGAGTTGATGATCGACTATGAATCATTAAATGAAATTTATTATTATTTTTTTTTTTTGAGATAGGTTGTTACACATTTACATCGTAAAAAAATTGGACATAAACGAATTTTGGTCTCTTACTTAAAAGATCCTTCTTCTGCAGAAACTTCTGCATTAAAATGTCAAGTTACAGGCTTACTTAAAGATGTTCCTAATAACACTTTACAAGTTTACAAATTTCGAGAACTGTTCCAATCACGTTTTAAGTGCTCAATTAGTATTTTGGATCTTTATCGCATGCAAGACGTTTGTATAATCAGCCACGATAAAAATGATGAACGTTGGATTAGTTTACATCCTGATTTGGTAAATGCAGTTCAAAATAATCCATTAATTGATTCCTCTCAACATAGTGTTCCATATTGTGTTTATCATTTCAAACAAGAACAAGATAAGGGTTGGGCTGAACTTGAAATTGAACCATTGCCTAATGTAATGCTGACAGTTTCACAAGTTGAGTCAATTATTTATGAGTTACTGAAGGTTCATAAGGATGATATTCCAACTGCTTCCTTGATGTACTGCATTGAAGCCGAATTGAACATTAAAATTGAACCAAATGAATTTGGAGTTCCTTTCGAATGTTTGATCACATGTGCACGTGGTGTTCAAATCACAAATAATAACTTTGGAATTAAAGTACTTACATGGATGGAACAAGAAACTTTAGCATGTGATGCTTCCGAGACCTCTTCGGTACATGGATCAACATCTTCTAATAGTCGATATGTGGGAAAGATAACAGCCGATCCTCTTGCTCAAATTTCAAGAGAAGTAGTTGAGTTAGTCAAAATGTGTCCTAAAGCTATCATGAAATTTAACCGATTCATTCCGGCATATCACAATCATTTTGGTAAACAATGTCGCGTAGCAGATTATGGTTACACTCGCTTAATTGACTTGTTCGATGCATTATCTACCACTGTTCAGGTAAGTTAAATCGTACATTTACTACTGCTTTATGCAAGGTATAGTTCCTTATAATCTACGTACAGAGCGCGTTATAATTTTTCCGCTATCTATACATATACGTAAAATTATAAGGAATTATACCATGCATAAAGGGCGCGTTAGTTTAAAAAGAATCTAAAATAATTATCTATATAGATCATTGGAGATGGTGAAAATCGGTGTATCACATTGACACATAAGTCACAAGTTCGTCGTTTCACAAGTGATCTCTTGAAAATTCTTAGAGCTCAACCAACCAAGTCGATTCACTTATCAGATTTACCTGAAATTTTTTCCTACACACAAAATCGGTACTTTGACATAACAGAATACGGAGTTTGTGATGTTAAAGACATGCTTGATGGTTTGGTCAACAATAACGCAATTGTAATTCAACCAATTAACAACGGCACAGACATTTTAATTTCTATAATGAAACGTCAACAGACTATAGTTGAATTGGAGAAAACAAGTATTTTCGCGGGTGAAGTTGTTGAACTTTTCCGCAATGCTCCACAATATTCGATTGCATTCAAAAAGTTTGTTCGTTCATATCACTATCACTTTGGTTATCAGTGTCGTTTAAGCGACTATGGATTTTCAAAGCTAGCTGAACTATTAGAAGCAATTTGCGGTGTTGTTAAAATGGATAACGGTTCAAATGATGAAGACCGCAAAATCCTTTTGTGTCAAGAAGTTGCTTTAAGAGTTTTTGCTGAACAATTGCACGAATTAATTAAGAATTTTACCGGTAAAAATACAACTTTAGTAAAATTAAGTGACATTTTACAAATGCACAAAAATAAATTCGGATATCAAATTCATCCACAAACATTAGGATATGAAACTATGTCGGAGGCCATTCAACATGTACCGTTTATTGAGGTAAGCTTAAGGTTTTTTCATAAATTTAATTTTAATGCTTTTTTAAACATTTTTCAGGTTTTTGAAAAAGATGGTGAAGATTTCATTATTTGCCATTTAGAAGATTCACATTTCCGTTTACGAGCTTATGCAGCAGCCATAATTTTAAATGAAACTGGGAGCGACAAAATGGTTGCAAAAACTTTTATTCAGGCATATGCTCATCGTTTTCATGAAATTCTTACTGAAAAGGGTATTTTTGATATGAGACACGCTATCAAAATTACCTTTATGAATGGTGTTAAAATGATTTGTATGACACCATTGATGAAATTGTTAATGCGAATAGGATTAATCCTTGAAAATGAAACTTATCTTAATATTTGCGAAATTAAAAATGCATTGAATTTATCTCCATCTTGCTATTTTGAAATGGGATATCCAAATATTTCATCCTTAATACAAGCTCATATGGACTTGTTTGTATCACCTGGTGGCAATAATATTCATGAACGAAGTGATATTCGGTTACGTAATGAAGCCATTTTAACCAAAAAAGGTCTTCATAAATTTATGGAGCAATGTAAGCAATATTTGGGTTCTAAAACCCAAAAACGGGCAGTAGTTGATCATTTAAAACCAAAATCAATTCCTTTTACTGGAAATCAACTTCGTCAAACTCCAGGAGCCAAACCTGTAAAAGCAATAACAACAGATCAACATTTTGCATCACAACCACCAAAAACAATGGCACCCCGAAGTACATTTTTCCCTGATAATCAACGATATGCTACAAATGGAGGTTTTAAAATTGGTAATCAAAAACCACCAACTAATTTTTCACAAGCGTATGACAAGCAAAATCATGAAAATTATCAATTAGATTTTAATAATAATCATACAACCAGAGAATGGCTGGACTCTTCAGTCACTAGACCACCTCCAGGCTTTATCCCAAAAAACAATAATACAACGTCTCACAACTGGTCATCACAATCTCAAAATATGCCCTTACATGAGCGTCGTAATACCACTGATTTATCAGGACTTTCAAGTTTGTCTGACGTATTTGGTTTTGGATTAGGCTCTCTTCATTCTGGTATTGGTGGTACATCAAATGATAATTTTGCTTCATTTAATTTTTCTTCATATTATGAGCCACCAAAGCCCGACACACCACCTACACGAATGATGCCTTTCAGTTATGATCCTGTTTGGAGCAGTACTACAACTGGTAATTTTGAGTCTGCTCAAGGAGCAAACGGAAATAACATGCATTCGGTAAGTAAAAATTCAATTGATGATGCATTTATTATTGAAATCAAATTTTAGCTCAATATTCATCTTCCTGAACTAAAGACATTAAACATAATGCCGGTCATGTCCTCACCATGTAGTCATTCAAGAGCTGGAACACCAGCATCAACTTCTTCCTCAAATGGTAATACAAACCAAAATTCAAATGGTGTCGATAAAAATAATAATTTCAAATAATCATTATTATACGTAAAATGTTTACTTAGGAAAAAGAACGTTTTTGTACTTGATAGTTTCAAAGCTATTTCCTGTATTTTATTTATTGGAGACTATCTCACCACAAGTTTTATTGTCACATAACTGTTTCTCAAATAGTTTATTTTTGTTAAATGATAAATGATGATAAACGATAATGTTATCTATCTATTGAATAATAAATATTGCATTTTCTAAGCAGATTTCAATTTTTTGGAAAATTAAAAAAGTTTTTTTAACGAATTTACTCTTTCTCTCTTTGGCTTTATTATTAATCTTTAACGACAAAGTATCTTACAAACACAGATTCTCAAAATTAAAAATAAAGCTTATCAGTACATTCATTCATAAATTCAACTACAACCAATATAATTATTCTAGTAACACATATAAAAATTAAAATCGCTAAAATGAAATTTTCTTGAAATCAAAAATACTAGAAAACAATTTAGTTACAATTCGATCGTAATTTAATACGGTCGATTTAACTTACTTGAAATATTTTTCCTCCTTTTTTCATAATAAAAATAATCAAAAAATCAATAAAAATATTGTTTAAAAAGTTCATTATAACAAATCAATAAAATAATAATAATATTTGTTTTTGTTTTACATGAAAATAAACCGCATATAAACAGCAATCGACAACTTTCCTAGCTTCCAATCCCAATAGTGGCAAAATTCCAAAAGAAAATTATTATTTTCTTTTAATGTACATTCGTGTGTTACATGTTTTTTTTACCTATGTATTTGATAATAAAAAAAAATTAGCTTAAAATTACCGAAAATATTAGCCCAGGTCAGTGTCATATAAAAATAGTACAAGTTTTTCGTTTTGTCGATAACTAAATGATTCTCCATACTAAAGCGAAGGTCCTTGTGTGCACTTACAAATTCGTGTAACTTTAATGTTTATAAGAACGAATCATATATACAGAATAAAATGCTAAAGTAGAACTAGTGTAAATATTATAAAGTATTGTTCTATCGCTCATTTTATTAGTTTCATGGAAAACACTTACCTGAAAACACGTTAAAAAAAATAAAGAAAAAATCACGTTAAAAATAAAAACTTTTCATGTTCTTATGACATTTAAACTAAGCAGTATGTTATATGTGTTATAAATTACATTATTTTGATAATTGTTATATTTCGTGTGAAAAAAATACTAAAAATACTGAAATAGAATTGAAACAGAAACGTAAATAAGAAACCATAAAAAACAAGAAACGAGGTTATATCAAATATTAAGTGGAAATTAAAAACAGCAATATTAGAGTAAAGTGATTAAAGTGACGTTTTTTTATTTGTTTACTATAATTTTTGTTTTGTTGTTATATTTGCTGTACTTTTTTCGTATAAAGCTGATATGTATTTATTTGTTAACAAAGGTAAGTGACTTATTAACCATTTATAATATATAAGGTTACTTACCTCACAATTTTAAATTTGAAACATAATTTTGAACTAAATCATGTTATTAGGCTAGAAAAAATTAGTGAATTCAAAAATGTGTATTTAAAAAGCATCGAAGTCCAGCACAAAAACCCCTTTACTATGATATCATAAGCGTAATAGTTTTCTCGATAAATTTTCATGATTATCCTGATCGAATGAACACGTGTCATTCTAAAGCTCAATGTTTTGCTATGGAATTTTTAATGAAAATAGTATGACGACTCTTAGACCCTATAAAGACGAGTTTTGAGCCCAAGTCTATGATCTGAAGACAAGTTAGAGTTATTTCCGATACTTTTCCCGATTTGAGTTCTTGCAAGTGAAGTTTCATTGAAATGCAAATCCATCGAATTCGCTTTGAAAAATTTAGGTGTTGACTGTAAACAAGTATTGGAATGGTATTCAGCAATTTGATGTTTTTTCTCTTAAAAATGTTTTACAAAATACGTAATATTTTAAATATCCTTAATAAAAAATATGTCATTGTTAATACTAACCAAGGATGCATCACATGAAAAATAGGACTTTACCTTGTCGGTTTTTCATTCATTAACAGCAAGTGTCATTAATTGCAATGTAACATATTTTTTTTTCCTAGATACAAATAATGATAAGCCAAGTTGCGTATTTACATGGGATTGTGTGACTTTAATGAGTGTGAACTTGTTTTTTCACGTTTATTTAAATTAGATTACTATATCAGTAAGACACAGTCAGTTTTAATCAATTTTTATTAAGAATTTTGCATCATTTTATACGATGAAACATATTTTGCACGTGTTTTGACACTTGATGTGCGTTAAAACTGATTAAAAAATAAACAAAACAAAACAAAATGAAAGAGAGTAAATTGATAAGAGTAGAAAATAAAAACTTGACCTTTTTCAATAGATAGAATACACTGTTAGTTTTGTGTATTTTGTTTTTTATTATAGATTTCTTTTAAAATTGGGTCATTTGTCATTTGGGTCAAACAATATTCTTAAACAAATCATCAACATGTTATGATTTGAATTTAAGAATAATTTTTGCAATTTGTGAATTGTTTTAAATTTAAATGAAGATAATTTTAAGTGATATTTAAGGAACTGTACACTATTAAACAACTCTTGTTTTATTGTGGATGTGTTTCGATGTGCTTTCAACTTAAAAAAAAAAAGTATATCAAACTTATTGTAACTAAAACATGACATTAGACAAAACAAATATATTCATTAGTCACATTTTATCATTATATAAGTGTTTGGTAAAACCCTACTTTTAAAACATGTTTAATTTCAAGATCAATGTCAATGTAAATCAATGACTACGACTGTTATTTTATGAATTTTATTAATGTTTTTGTGCATTCATCTAACATTATATCGAACATACATTCTATATGAAATTTACATAAAAATTGATTTAATTTATTAAAAATAAAATAAGCAAATAGATTTCATCAAATTTATTATTGACATTGATATTAAAACTTGATCGTTGAAAAAGTAAAATGAGTTAAAAGTTCAAGTGTTTTTTGATGGATTTATATTTTTTTTTAATATTTGTGTTATTTATTATTGAATAATTTTCGGCAAATGTCATAAAATTCAATGACATTAAACATCAAAATCATTACAAATTTCTCAAAATTCTGTCATATAACGCCCATCAATTTGATTCAAGGGCAAAAAAATCAACATAATCAGATCATCTTGTGAGTGGTTTTCCATTTGAAAAACTATATTTTTTAAATGATTCATAAAACTTTCTGCTTACAATTGCATTTGAATTAAAATGTGGGAAATATATCAAAACCTTGAAATGAAATTACTCACACCTGTAACAACGTTACAGAATGAAAACTTTAACTTAATTTGTCACTACTTAGCAAAATGCACATATATTTGATCTGATCATTATAAAAAGTAATAAGTGATTATGAATCTATTTTAATTAACTTATATGATATAATATTAACGACCTCTTATTTTTAGAGGTAATTAGTAAAAGCTTCCGAGAATTTAAATTATAGACAATTTATGAAATATTAAAATCCATCAAATCAGAATTATTATTTGTTAATATTGGGAAACGTAAATAATATAATTGTATCAAAGTGTATTTTGATATATGAGAAATTAAAGATATTTCCTATTATTCGTCTATCCTATCACCAGCATCACAATTTACCAGGCGTCTCCTTCGTTCAAGCCGTTCCCGTCAGTTTATAGAACTAACCATCAAAGTAAGCGCAATAGTGCATTTTTCTTTAAAGGTACAAAAAAAGTTAATTACTTTTTTTTATTAAATAAATGATATAACTAAATAGTGCTTCTAGAACTTTAGGATTGTCTATGATATAACAGGAATAAAATAAAAAGTCATTCGCAGGTCATTCTCTCGCGTCATTTTATATGTTAGATCATTGATAGAAAATTCAATATAAAAAAATTTATTTATATCCGTACAGTTGTTATTTAAAATATCGATAATACCATTAATTACCTTCTAAAAAAACATTTATTTTATATAATCGTTGCTTCGAAAAATAATAATAATTTAATGAAATAATTTGATTGATTTGTTAACAAAAAAAAATACAAGTTGTAATAGTGGAAAATAAATTAATAATATTTCAATGGAAAAATATAATCGGAACTAGTGGTAAAATTACGTCTTAAATAACATCCTGATGGGGGACAATATTGCATAATTGGAAAATCTTTGAACTTTGTATTTGAATTTAAATTAGTCACTTTCACAACGAATTCTTGGTTCTCATCTTTGTCCATATCATCACATTGAAGACATCTGTGTTTTTTTAACACCAAAGATAAAATCTTAAATTTCTCTTCGAGATCTTCCAGACGACATGTAATTTTTAAAATATGGTTCAACGACTTGTCAATTTTCATATTTTCCTGATGCTTATTAGTTTCAATTATTTTTTGTTTCATCAACGCTGTTGTAGATTCATTCTGAGTAAATTGAATAAAATTGTCAGAATTAAGCGATAGGGATGTCGTTTTCACATTTTTTACAGCAATTAACTGTTGTTTTTTGGATACTTTCAACATTTTTATAATGAAGAAAAATAATTGCCATTAATAAATTATAAATTCTACTTCTTCCTCTGATATTTTTTATAAAAAAATCATGGCATTCTTTTCAATTGTGATTTAAGCAATAATTTTGTTACAATCTTTTAATTTATTTAATGACAAGTAATAACGACTTATTATTGAATTAATTATACTTTTGTGTTTATTTGCACTTTAATGAATTATGATGATAGTGTTTACATGGTAGTTAGTGAAGAAAAACAATGAAATAAACGGTTTATTTTTATAAGCGCGTGCATTTGATTCCGTTTATTATTATTTTTCATTTATTATTGATTATTGATGAGAGCTTCAATCAATTTTTTTTAATAATAATAATAAAAGAAATTGTCTCAAAAGTTTATCGATTCAGAGTCGACAAAATCCAATTATATTCTTAAAGAGAAATAAAACTCATAGTTCCTAGTTAATCAGATTTTCTTTCTCTACTTCTTAAATAAAGTTGTGACTAATATGGAACGCTTGAAAAACATTATTTTTTTAACATTAGATAGTTACAGTTAATTTTTTTTTACAAATATGCAAAGTAATGATGATAATCGATTCAGTTTGATTCAAATCTATTTAAAAGATTTCTATGATTTAAGAATCTTAAAGCATGAAGGTGATAGAATTTGACGTTAAAGAATTTGAATATAATAAGGTTCAATATTATTCAGATCAACAACCATAACATATATTCACGTGCTTAGATGTTACATTAAAAAAACGGTCAATTCACGTGTTTGATAAGAAATTAATGAGTTTATTAATCAATAATGTTTTGATTATAATTTATTTATAGAATACCGGTCTAATCAATATTCATTGATAATCGTATCATCGTTATAAAAGAAAGCAAAACGTGTGTTTTCAATAAAATTTATTATAATAAATAAAGTTTACATAACGACTTATAAATATATGTAACATGTGATCTTTAAAACTTTAATTCTAAACTCTTTGATATTCCTCAAAAAATTCGTCCCAAAATTCAACTCTATCAGCATTTAAATTTGTCTTCATTTCCATGTTTTGTTTTATGTCAAGGTACAGTAATTCTTTGTCGGATTTTATCGGCTGCCATACTATATTAAATTTGGTTTTACCTACCGGAGTTGGATCTCCATATTTAGCAAAATTTGTCCACATCTGAACCATTCGGTTCTTAATAATCAATTCGGGAGAATTTTTTCTATTTAGTCGTACTCCAAAGTAAAATAATCGTGGTGCGGTAAATAAATATCCAAGTTCATCCCCATGTGATGCTCCTTTTCCTTTAAATCCAATATACTTTTTGAAGAAATTCATTCCACCTTCAAAAGAGAACCGATATGCGAATGTTTGGTTATTACCATGACGGACATTGTACCGCAATACTTCTGTGATTCCATGCATAAATTGTACGTCAGTCGTATACTGAAATATTGAATAATTTCATATGAATAAGAATTATTTAAATAAAAATGATGAAATTTGAATGGAAAACACTACCGCAACTAAATGATCTCCATGATTGGAATTAACTGACGTTCCTCCTATATAGAGATGACTAATATCATTAGCTAGCGTCGTCGCTGTAGATTTGTCCATATCTTTCATTTGAACATTAGCTGGCAAAAAGTACATATTGCTATCCTTAAATTTTGGCCAAGCTTTGGTGTCTACTCTTTTGTCTGAGAATTAAAATTAAAATATTATTTTTCAAAAATAAAAAAATTGTAATATACTTACTTCTGAACAAAATAATACCTTCACCGGATGTAAAACCTCCAATGTATGGTACAATTTTGTAATCCCCACTTTTGAAAATTTCTAATGGATGTCGTGTCAAAACAGGTGTCTGACAATCTTTACATGTAAAAGTTTTTTCAACAACTGGAGCAAAATAAATGTTCATCATATTTCTTTCCATATAAGGAGCATCAATTGTATTTGCTTTCTCCATTATATTTCTCACTGTCGCATTTTTTAAGAAGCCTATAAGATCTTTTGTATGATTACCTTTAAAACCCATAGCATATCCCAATCGAAATGCTTGTTGTATTGGATTGGAAATAACAGCCCATGGGTTTAAAATTGAGCCACTTTGAGATATAACTCCACTGAAAAGACCCTTAGCTGCTGGAGATATCATCAAGGCATCTGTTGAAACAGCTCCAGCAGACTGTCCGAAAATCGTTACACGATCAGGATCTCCCCCAAATCCATCAATGTTTCGTTGAACCCATTTAAGAGCCAAAATTTGATCTTGAAGCCCTGCATTGCCAGGTGCTTCTTCTATATCAAGACTTAAATACCCTAGAGGACCGAGGCGATAATTTATTGTGACCAAAATCACATTCTCTTGAATCAAAAATTCTGGACCCGTTATTAAAAAGTCACCTGAACCTCCTTTAAATGCACCTCCATGTATGTAAAACATGACTGGAAGAGTTTCATTCGGTTTCGGAAAATCTTTCAAATAAACATTCAAAAATAAGCAATCCTCCTCTCCTGTATACTGGCCACCATTCATAATTGGTGTTTGAGGACATTGAGGTCCATATGCAGTTGCACGTTTTTCTCCATTCCAAGCTGGTTCTGGAATTGCTGCGCGAAATCGTCTGTTGCCCGATGGTGCTTTTCCATAACGAATTCCAATAAAACTATAATATTTTGATCGATTTTTTATTCCTCTTAAAATTCCATCGGCAACAGTTATCACAGCCTCTTTTCTTGCACGATCCTTAATAAAAAAAAAATATTAATACAGAACAAGTTATCATATTTAATTCTTTAAAAAAAAATGATTGAGGTAGAAAGGAGAAAGTAAATGGATATTTACAAAAGAATTTATAACTTTTCTGTCTGTGACCCGTCTTACACGATTCGCCACTCCGTTACCCTTAACCGCGTATCCTGTGAGGACTCCCTTAAACATGTCAATTATATCTCCATTTACTTCTGTATTTAATTGACACGTAACAAAAAATAATGTAACTAATATCGTGAATGAGAATCGCAACATCGTCTTATTGTGATCAAAATTCGTTAAATACTACCGCGGCCTAAAAACTTTTTTCAAAAAACTAACTTGAATTTGTGAAGAGCATATTGAATTTAATTTAAAAGAGATATTCAACAGTGAAAGAATTTCGTGTTCATTGAATATTTTTTTTATCGTTTGTTTATTTTTAATTTTTACAACTTCCATATATTTTTCTCAAGTTTTTTTTGGGTATAATTTTATCAAAAAAAGTTTTATACAGTTAGCATGCATTTGTAGGCAGGCCTTCTTATGGTAATATCCATAAATCTATTGAATGATATTGGAAGTGAATATAGTTGTATTTGAGATGATACAAAACTCAGTTACATAGCCTAATGTAGTCAGTATACTCTTAAAATATGCTTAAAAAATACCCATGACATTCAAAACCAATTTTGATGATCATCTGTAATGCGGAAACCTGTTTCCCTTCAACAAATTTTTAAAGAATTATAACAGCACATAAGTATGAATTGAATGAAGAAAAAAAAATAAGAAAAGATATTCATAATAAATGAAAGTATAAGGAAATATAATAACTCCAAAATTCTCAAGCGCACATTTATCAACCTCAAAGAAACTTAAATTAATCAGCAAGCAAATGCAAATTTGACACGTGCAAGATTTTTGAAGTTTTCGTATTTGTACTTATGCAAAATAATCTATCATATTTAAGCTACAAACTTCGTGACTTTAATTTTGAAAACAAAAGCAGACACCAAAGTGATTGTAGAATGGTTAATTTAATAGAATTGGGCAGATTTGTATGAAATGACGATATTGATGACGTATCAGTCTCTTCGCATATTTGTATGTTATGACGAATATGCAAATAACTGCTAAAACGATTCCGGTTCAGCGAGGTGATCAGCTGAGTATAATTGAGTTAATCATGTTGAAAGAGAGTATGAAAGAATATTGATTAAGATGGTCATAAAAATAATATAGAAGACATTTTTATAATTTTTTATATAAGAAACTAACATTGAGAAAAACCTGGGAAGACGAAAAAAATCAGAATAAAATTTTAATATAGTTTGCTTCGGTCACGTGACTTTAAAATCTAATTCTTTCTTATTTTTTTTGTCTTACTCTTTTTATGAATTCAAACTATTTAATATTGTGATGGCTGCTTCGGATGAAATAAAAAACAATTTAGACTTTTGATACTTTACGTTACTTTTGGTCAAGGTGGGTAATATCACCATAAAATCATCATTATAAACCGAAACATTACTTGAATTGAATCTTTTAAATTATAGTTTAATTATTTTACAACTAAAAATATGCAGATCATTGTGATATGGTTTTTTACATCATTGTCATTGTTATTTAAATTAAATCAAGTACAAGTTATAATTCGGTTTTAACTTAAAAAAATACAAATAAAATTTAATGAAACGAATTGGATAAGAAAAGAAACATATTGGTTTAATAATAAAAAAAAACAAATATTTAATCCAGGTGTTTTGTTAGTGTCATTCATTGTTTTTTGCTTGAAAATTCATTCTAATTTTATTTTTTCACAAACCAGTTAATGTTTTTGTATATTTAAGTTCAAATAATATATTCAGATAAAAAGAAGAAGGATATGAAGTGAAAAAATAATCAGTTTAATGGTGTTATTATGGACAACCAAAGAGGTTTAACTCTTTTTTCAGCACCACCTATTGTAAAAGAAAAAATGGCGAACTGATTCTACAAAACATTTTTACAGAAAATGATTTTTTTTAAAACGAAAACAATATCAAATAGAAAATTATTAATATTTAAATTGCAATTCATTAAGATTTAAGATAATTATCAAAAAGTTATTCATTAGCTAATTATTGAAGTTACTCTTATAATGTTTGATTTTGTTGAATCAAATTTTGTTTAAAAAAAAGATTTTTATTCAATTAGTAAATGAAATTATCTGTAAAAGGTTAACATTTCTCTGATAAACAAATTTCAATTTCACAACTTCATTCTTCTGCAGCGACTGTTGTTGTTGAGCTCTGAGGAGTTGTAGTTGTAGAGGCTTGGTTTGGTGCTACAGTTGATGTAGAACCTTGTGTAATTCCAGCATCTGTTGCTTGCGTTACGACTGTTACTTGACTTGTTGGTAAAGCATCTGTATTATTATTTAGATGTATATTAACATTTCCATGAGTTATGTTAATGTTAATAGTTCCATTTATTTTTTCTTCACTTGTACCGTAGTCAAACCAATCGTAGAAATAAGACTGTAATTGAAAATTTCAAAATCAAAATATCAATCTAAAACCGTATTATTCAAAATACCGGAGATGGTTCCGAAAAATTAACTGCTATAAGTAAAATTGTTACAATTAGAATCACACTCTTCATTATAAATTTTTTTTCTTATTTTACTTGTTTGATATTCAATTGTAAACTGAGCCCATAAAGTATTTAAACAGGGTTTATATTCATTTCTAAATTTTATTACTAAATTTTATGAGAACAGCCTTCTTCCTTAATGTTTAATTTTTTTCAAGTTAATGCAGTTTCTTTAGGATGAAGCACGTTTGAATGTTTGTTCACCCATTAAATGTGACTTATCTGAGGGTCTTGTAACATAGTTAATTTTATTGACTTTGGTAAAACTCATTTTATGTAGTTTTGAATATCTTGAAAATGAAATTAATCATGACTGTTTGGTGCTTTTTCTTGGGATGCCGAACGTACTCCTAATGACTGTCGTTAATATTCATAGGAAATTTTAAATCAGAAATTTTTCAATAGTTTTTATTTTACTTGAAATTTATCAGAATCATGTTAATATAAAATCGTAGTATTTTAACCTCTGTATTAATTAATTTATTTTACTGAAACTTGAATCCGCATTATAAATAGGTTAATTTAAAACAATAACGATAATAACGACGATGATTTGCACAATTAATAATTCCTGAAAGGTAACAAGATGATTAAAGGGAAATTTCCACAGATCTGTTTTACAAAAATTTCAAGTTTGAACTTACGCAGTACAATCCATTAACGTATGATATTGATCATCAAAACAATTTTTTTCTGATACACAAATATATCGTATAGAAATCACATTAATCTTAAAACAACAGATATAAAGGTAGCAATGTGTAATTATTGTTTATACAAAAAAAATCTGTCGTTTCATTCATGAGTAATATTTGTGTTACATTTGAACAGTAGTTTATTAGCATAACAAGTTCTGTTTTAATTGTTATAGTTGTTTATCGCTTCTTAGTCTTACATTTTTACAGTTAGGAGTACAAACGTCGTAATAGATTGTTTGCAATGTGGCTAATTTATGATTAAAACGTGCAAAAAATTAGTGCGTAAAACAATTCTGGTTATGAGAAAAAAAAAATTATTAGAATAGTTCATTGCAGAATATGATTAAATTTTGAATAAAATTTTATCCTAAAAAAAACTTGTTTGTTTTTTATGAAAATAAGATAAATTTCATTCTGATTAAAATAAAAAGAGACATAGTTATCCTACCATTGAACCATTTCTTAGTATTGTCCTGGACACCAAATTAATTCCTGTGTTATATTGGGCTTTCTCTCGACACTCTCAACCCAAAATCAGTGGGGCACCAGTGGGAACATGCTTTTTGTTTCTTGCTTTCGGTATTCTCTTTCACTGTTTTTCATTTAACTTTTACCTATTATAAAATAAAACCTGATGATACTAAAATGACTTCATAAGTCCACTAACTGGAAAGCTTAATTAGTTACGGATTAAAAAAATCTTATAGACATACGCATTTAATAAAAATAAGCAACATAAAAGTTGACAATATTTCATTTGTATTAAATTTGATTATTTTTATTGACGTAGTTTAAAAATTTGTTAAATTTATTTAAATATTTGAGTTTTTTTTTTATTTACATAAAGTCTTACACTTTTAATATACCGTTTGTATGACTTGCGAAAAAAAATTATAAAATTAATGATTGATTACGTTAATAATCGAATTTGACTACCACTCAACCACAAATTAACATATTAGACTTGTTTATTGAGATTTAGTGAAAAATTTATTCTGTATCGAAAATATTTAATTGATCGTATCTCAGTTTTTCACTTAAAAAAGTTCAATGGCTACATCCAAGACATTATTGAAGTATTTTTTTATTCAGTTTCGCACATCCCATAAATTAAAATTTAAATAATTCCATTCAAAATAATGTGTCAAAAATTTATGTTATTATATTTAATCTTATTTTTTTCTTCTCAATTCTTATTTTAATTCAATTTGGTGCGTCATACACAATCAAAATTTTCCTTTCATTTTTAATCTGTAAATGAAATAATTTCAATGCAGAGTAACGGATTTTCCACCTTAAAATAGATTTTCTGATTCAATTATTTTATTGAGAACTTTAAAATAAATTATAGGAAAAAAAATACATCAATACACAGAAAATAAAGCATTTAAATGTAAAATGTGCCGGTATTTTATTACGATAAATTATGCATGAACTGACGTACTTCGTGGTATTGCAGTATAGAAATATTTGTTATTGTAAAGCTACAATATACAAAACGCATTTAAACGCAACTTACCTTTTGATTTTGAACTTGATTTGCTTTAAACTAAAAGCATATCTAGACTGGTATGTTTATAAGTCAATGAATGAGAATTTTTGATTTCCTTGATTTTACCTGATTTTAATGTTTTAACAAAAGTATGCTTTTCAGATTTTTTTTATTTAAGAATACAACATAGAACTGGTAACAATAAATATAACACAGAAACCAGTCCAACGATAAACATGTATAACATAGCGAAAACTCTTGAAATACCATTAAAATAAAATGACATATTTTATAGACAATTAAGAATATTAATATGTTGTACCTTGTTGCTTCGAAATGCATAAAAAAGGCAATCACAAATACTATACATTTTGAAGTGCAATGCAAAGAATTTTTTTCTGTCACTCTTTTGTATACTTAAGCTTATAATACTCATACTTTTTAAATCAAAGATCAATCATTAATATTATAATAGATATACCTGCCTAATCATACAAAGCGATAGCCATCCATACTCGTATCTGCATGTGCTTTGCCTCCCTTATTTTATGTCGTTGAAGAAATACAGAAAATTATCTGTAGCATATGTTTTTTTCCTCAAATAATTAAACGCTAATACTGTACACCATAGAAAAAAAATGAATGCCAGTAGTGTTTCTATACATATTGGTTAAAAGTGAACGTATCATATGTAACTACAATTAAAGTTTTAAAAACTACACTAACATCAGAGCTATATCTTTTGAAGCTTTTTCAATTTAATGTTCATTTTAAATCCAGACTCGGACATAGTTGGACGTGAAAATAAGGAAAAAAATATAAGATATTAAAAATAAATATATTAAAATAATTTCAATTAAATAAAAGCAATCAAGTGAAAAAATAAGAATTTTTGATCAAATTAAATTTAAGGAAAAAAAATAAAATCAATTAAGAACAAAATAAAAAATAAATAAAGTTATTTTAAATAATAAATTAAAAATTAAAGGGTTCGTCGTCCAAATTCAAACAAGTCTTTTGTTATTCAATAATCAAATTATTGACGAACCCAAAAATACTCAAAGAAAAAATAAACTTAAATTAAAAAAAATTTATTAAATTTAAAAAGGATATTATAATTTTTTTTTTTAAATTTCAAATCAAGTTTTTTTATGAAGTGCCTTTTTTGAGAAAACCTAAAATTTAAATATATTAACAATAAAATTGATATTAATTTTTATCTGAAGTTCAATAAAAAAAAAAATTTGCAAAAAATCAAATTTACATAATCATAAAACAATGCGTGAATTAATAAATAATATTCTAACCCGCCACTACAACGTTGTTAATCAAAATGATAATTGTCCGCAAAATCAACATAATCTAGTCCAAGATCAGCAGCAGCAGCAAAATTTTCAACAATCACAAATGAGTTTGCAACACAGTCGCAGTCTGCATGCAACAAGAGGCCTCAATCGAGGATTCTCAATTATAGACTCATTTTTCCAACGACGTCAAGCTGGAAAACGGGCTAGATGGCCAACTTGTAAGTGAATCATTGTCATAGTAAAAGTTAAAAGTGATGTTCGTCAGATGGAAAGTCTAGACTTTTCAAATAATGACTTTAAGGGAAATTCCGATAAAGGTCGTGGAGATCGTGATTTCATTAAATGTAATGAGAAACAATTTAAATGTCAATTTAAATGACGTTAGTTGAGTTTATCTCTTAGATTTTATCAAATATTATGCAATATTCGAGTCAATATCTGATACGCGTAGAATCATTAAATAGAATTAATTGTGTATAGAAATAAAAATAATGAGTTATTTTTAGATTTAAAATTTTTCTGGTAGCCTTTAACATTGTTCACAATTATCTTGATCATCAAGTGGTGACGCCTTGTTAATTTTAAAGAAAACTGTTTAAATCATCGCCGACGGTGGATTTAATTGAAGCACAAAAACGCTCATGGCATTTTCTAATAAAAATTTGAATTTATATTATATTTCTTGAAAATTGACATTTAAACTTATTTTAAATAAAAATAAATGAATAATTTGTTTATTGAAAGTATTCTATTACTAAATGAATGTTAATGCGTTCTTAAGGTGATCAGGTGAAATAAATCCAGGTATTTAATATAAATTTTGTAGATTATGAGATTTTTTGCTACTTTGTCACTATAAGTCACTTAAAATTTTGCCTTTGTCTATGTTAAATGACCGGAAATACAAATAAAAATGTATTGAATTCAAGTAAACAGATTCATTCATGATAGAAAAATGTCGATGTGGTTACACTTGAAATTGGATCACTTAATTACTGAAATTTATTTCATTCATAGTTTAGAAACTATTTTTTGTTTAATATTCCTTAAATAAGTTTTGCATTAATTTTGTCTTTATTACATTTACTATGACATTAAACTTCTTGTTAATATTTTATTTTAATTTTACATGAATGAAAAACTGATGTGATCAAAATTGGACTGCATTGTACAATGTAAATGTAATAAATAATAAATGAGATGACGAACAAGTACATTTTTCTAGAAAGATCGTGTGGCATATCTTATTATATGTGCAGTATAAATTTATTACATGGCATTTTTTCTTACTATTTTCTTTATTATTAATGAACTTGTAAAGTGCAATAATAACCGACCTTGACAGTCTCTGATGTAGTGCATAGTTCAGTTCTTCCTAAAAAAATTATAAAAATAAAAAAAAACTGTCACTACTCAACTCTATAATTATTAAGTCTTAAGTTTTATATGAAAAAAAATGAGAAAATACGAAATCATGAGCAAAGAAATGAATCGACCAACGCACGCAATACCAATAAATTTATTTTCATACAAAGAAGAGAAGTGGCACCCGTTGGTTAAAGTTGACCAACCTATCATTACTTTTTTTTGTTTAAATATTTTTTTTTTCAAATTGAATAAACACTAAAGCAAAATAAAAATAATTATTTATATCTTGAAATTTATCCTTGAAACTTTCTGGAAAATAACTTGACATTAATATTATTTTTTATTGATGTGTATTTTGATTTAATACTTTCTTTTTAATATGTAATTGATTCACAATTAACTTGTATGAATAATGAATAATAATGAGATGGTATAATAATAAAAAATATAAATTCAATTCAGTAACAGTGCTATAAAAACACACAACATAAGAGTAGAATTCTTAAATTTAAAATTAATATTTAATAAAAAAAGCAGCACATGAACATACAGATGCATTTATATGACACAAAGAATCAAATTAATATGATAATGAGTTGATAATAAGGTGATTACCCTAAATTTTGTTAATTGAATATTAATGCGTTAACGTGAACGCTTTGTCTTACTGTCTGTTTGACTTGCATCTTTTCTTTTAATTCTGAATATCTCAAGTATACCTCTCAATACAAACGAGAACTGTAGTTAGATATGAAAACTGGAAAAATATTGATCATATAAAAAGACACCTCGAATTCGAATAGCTCAAATGATAAGTATCTGAAATATCTTTATATTGCAATAGTGAAGAGAAAGAGACAATGAGAGAAATTGGAAAAGTGAATGAAACAGAAACTTTTTTTTTACGTTAATGCACTACCATTCCATCATTCATTTTTTCATTTTTATTTTAAATTTAATAGTTAATTTGTAATTCAAATTTATTCATGTAAAAACCGTGTGTTAATTATATGGCGCTTTATTAAAGTAAACATACTAATGTTCGATTTAAATTCGTGGAAATACCAACACTGTTAAAATCAGTGATTGATTCTTATTAAAATGTAAGTAAATAATTTAAATCAATGCAAGTGTTTACATAATAGAAAGTTTTCAAATCAAGTATTATAAAAAAAACATATCATCAAATTGAATGCAATTGACGTCTTATGATTTCTAATATTTAATTTGAATGATTAAATTCAATCAAATTATTTTCAAACCAGTTCTTGTACTTATAATTAGGAATCTATGATAATATAAAATAAATACATTAAGTCGTCTAACTGTGTTGAATTCAACAAGTAATAATTTATTTTAATCATATGTTTTTGGATTGAAGTGTGATTATTAGTTGTAATTTGATTGATGAATTTAATTTAATAAATTTTTCGATTTTTTTTTATCATATTTCAATGTCCAAGCATTTTTTATCTTATTACAAACTTCATATTTGAAAACGAGTTAATATTTTGTTTCAAGGTTGCTTTTATGGCGGTATAAACGTTTTCCAAAAATAAATTTCTCTCACAAACACTAAATTTTCACTTTTAATTGCGATATTCAAAAAAAAAAATAAAATACCCAGTGGCAACGTGGAATCAAAACTGATGCAAAGACAATGCCTAGGCATTCAAAATTCATAAATAATGCAAATTGAATTCCAAGGCATTGTCTTTGCATCAGTTTTGAAGGATTAAATGTCAAAATATATCCATCATTCATTTAAAGTAGACGCGTCAATTAAAGTAGACGCGTAGTTCGCGATAAATCAAAATGAATAATAATAATTAAATAAGTAAAAAAAATTATTAAAAATAAAACATAAAAAAAGTGATAAAAAATTTCCAAAAATCTTTTATATATCAAAATGGAAATAAAATCAAATCGTGTCCAAAAGAGGAAAAAAAATTATCTTTTCTAAAAAATATTCAAGTGATTTTTGAAATGAAAATATAAATGATAAAAAAAAGAATGTGACATAAATATTAGTTATCCTTAGAACTTAATAAAAATAAAAAAGAACATGACGAGAAATATCAGATATTAGAGTGCAGTGTCGCAAATCTTGGGCAAAGCTGAGACGACCTTGAAACGACTGATCTTACTGGAACAAAATTAAAATAATTTTACTAAAATTTAAGTTAGTTATATACATTGTAGTTAACGTATAATTCTTCAAATTTAATTTTTAATTCATTCATCTTAGTTTTTAAATTAATTCAAATTGTTTGAAAATCGAAAATAAATAAAGATAATAAACGAAAAATATTTAAAATTAACAAATTCGTCTTTAAATTTAAAATAAAAACAATGAAAACAGTGATTTTGATGCAAAAAGCATGCTAAGCATCCTTTTTGCATGATTTTATGCAAATAGCATGCAAAGCATGATGCAAACACGGGAAATGTGGCATCATGCTTTTACGATGCTTTTTGAATGAAAGCATCGTGCAAGCATCATGCCTGTTGCCACTGGGTAACGAGATTCCATGAGTTAATATCTTATAAGAGTACAACAATTCATAAAATAATCCATCAATATTTTTATGATGACAATTTTATTGTCGATTGTTAAATCAGTAATAATATACAACATTTGATTTTCCGGCTTATTATTATTTAACATCATTTATCTCAAGGAAACTTATCCTACACATTTTCTATCGGTAAACAAATTAATGATCTTAATTAATAAGAAAAGAACAATCAAGAAAATTTTTGCACTTCCGCATTTTGGCAAGATAATTTAAAAATATAATACATCTATAGATGGGAAACCAGCTATTAGGAAGTGACTAAAATCGTTATTTATTTTGACACACGACTGACTAACACGGTTAAAAACCAAACTTGATAGTACATTGACATCCAATTTAAGAATTTCGAATTGTCTTTTAAATGGGGGCGAGTCTTCAATATTCATGTGTGGCATATATTTTTATAAGTCATAATTATCTGACTGAAAACAAAAACTAAAATGATAAAATATTCTGTAAACAATGAATAAACACTTTATTTATTTTTTTTTGTATTTTTCCACAAATAAATAAAATAATTTTTTTGAATCAAAACAATTTTTTTCGAATTAAATGAAATGAAGTGTAAAATATTGTCCATTGTTTTTTTTATTTCATTTATATGAAAATAATGCTTCAAAGAAATTATGATTGTAAAAAAATGTGCAAATTTAAATGTATGCCAAAAAATTTTCAAGGTTCACCGCTTTTTATAAAAAAAAAATTAAATGATATCACACCAAAACGTGTGGCATGAATGGATATGCATATGAATATTTACATATTTCATCGATCAAAATTATGGTTACACAAGAGATATTCACGAAAAAATAATGGTCAAAAAAATTTGTGATATGAATGGGCATCCTATGTTTTATAGTAAAGTTGATTACCTGCCAAAAACTGCTAAATAATGTAACCTTGACTTTTTCGCTCTAAAATTATTGTTAAAACAAAACTATTAATTTAATTTGGTATTTTAATCAACTTGACACATAAAAAACTTTTTAATTGATTTTTATCATGGAAATTTTGATGTTTTCTAGAATTGGAACGCATATTTGTGTTTCATTTAAATATACACCATAATAAAAATAATTTTTTCTTCTATTGCAGCTGTCTTTCTCTTGATGATTGGAGGCTTGTGTTTGATAGGATCAGGAGTTATCATGACATATTATGATCCTTATGACCTGATATTTAAATGGGTAAGTTAATTAATTTAAACTTCCTCAAAATAAATTAAGCTTAATGTTATCCTCATTTTATAGAAACTCGAATTTGAAGAAGGTGGTGAAATTTATGAACTATGGCGAGATCCACCAGCAGAAATTTTTATTAAAATCTATCTCTTCAACATAACGAATGCCGAAGAATTTATGTCTGGCAAAGAAAAATTGAAAGTTGAAGAAATTGGTCCTTATGTGTATAAAGAATTGTTTATTCATGATAATGTTACATTTAATGAAAATGGCACAGTATCAACAATTCCAAGACATCCCTTGGTATGGCAACCTGAAATGTCAGTCGGTCGAAGTGAAGATGACTTGCTAATGTTGCCAAATATTGCACTATTGGTAAGTGGAAATATGATACTTAAATAATTTTAATAAAATTTCAAAGTCATTGAAATTAAATTTCTTCATTACGGAAATAGTTAAGATGATTGTTTGATTTTTAGAAGGAAAATGATTCAGTTAAAATTCTTCAGTGTCAAGTAAACATGAACTTGTTTAAAAAAATATGATAAATGTTTGTTTTTCGCGTGTGAATTGTTAAATACTGATAATCATAAAAATTTCTTGTTGTCAATCAATTCGACATTATTTCTAGAATTCATTTCAATTGCCCAAACCTTTAAACAACGAACTGCTAACATAATATTCATATTTTTATTTAACCTACAAAAACATGTTTATACCCATTCTCACATAAAATAAAAAAAAAAACATTTTGCAACTATGTCGAAACGTCAAAACATGCTGCCGCCTAAATAAAGTAATGTATTGAACTAGAGAAAGATAAAAAATAATGCAATCAAACAGGTTGCAATCTGTCATTATTTTCTCGAAAATTCGTTTGAGTTGCATATACAACATACGACTAAAGGCAAGCTTTAACAAAACTGATCACTGTAATGTATGGCAAAATTACAAAATTAGTGTATATTAATATTTTATGTATATATTAAGAGAAAAATTTTAATCAAACACGTTTTTCTTTATTAAAATACCGGTAAATAGTCTCGTGTCGCATTTTAACATGAGTTGTTATTGTTTCAAATTACCCAGATTGCTGTACATAATGTATACCAGAAACGGTCACTTGCACTTTCTTTATGTAATAGATTTATATGTGTGTAAACCGGTCACATTTATGTAATAGTAATTTTTCACACACATAGCGTTGAACGTTCGTATTGATTTTATATTGTATTTGAACAACTGTTTTTAGTTTTATATATAAATTGAAATGTAAACTTTATATTTTTGAAAATTAAGACAAATTTTAAAAGAAAATTAGTTTCCACCATTTCCACTCTTGCCAACGGTTTGAGCGCCTTAAATGGAGGCCTCATAGGTTATTTGAACAAATTTTCTAAAAATTCTCTCATTTTCTACACATTTAAAATATTCTGAAATTCTTAAAGATATTATTCAATGATTCCCATTGAAATTCCCTTCAATGATTTGAATATGTTATTTTTTACTAACCTCTTGACTGACTTACAAAAAGAACTTTTTTAGCTTAAACTAGGTTTTAGAGTTTTAATATGGAAAATCAATATTCACTTAATTACATTTCATATCAAATATCAAATAAATTCATTTAACGTTCATGAATTATTCAAATAAAAATAGTAATTTATGTCAAATAATTGCCATATGTATTTTCAAATGAATAAATTAATTTTGAATCAAGCTTTTTTTCATCTCTTGAAAGATGATCATACAAATTTTAATATCAAAGGGACAAATGTAAAAAAATATAATTACAATGGGAATTTCTTTCAATTATAAAACCATTTATTTTGGAGTAAACAAACATTACTACTCAAAAAAAATATATTTGTGTTCTAGAACATCTAGCAATGCAACTATAAAAAATTTTATACAACTCAAGTACCATCATATGGCATGATCAAACATATTTTTCGGGATGAGTTGGCAAATATTTTAGTCGTTTTTGGTATGTAAGACACTTAAAAATAAGTACTTTTAAGAAGTTTTATTTGTTAAACTGAATAAATGAAAGAAAAAAGAATATTAACAAACAGAATTTTAAAATTAAAAAATAATTTGAATAAACGTTTGAACACAAGTTAAGTTCAAAAGTTGTCAGATTTTTATATTTCGAATAAAGGTCAAACGGGTTCTTTTTATAATCAAACCTTTGTTCGATGGATATGTTTTTTTTTAAGTTCATGCATCAATAATTCTAAATGGTTTTCATTGTAATCGAAGATTTTTTAAATGTAATGGTTTATCGATCAGTCATGATTAAATTTTCATGAATTAGATTAAAAACAATGTTTTTTGCATGAAAACGTCTTTAAATAATCTAAGTTTGAGAAGTTTTAACAGACACATTAGCTTGATGATTGCAAAACTGGTTTACAACATAGATGCAATAACTTGATAAATTTTATAGTAAAACAATTTTTTTAAATCAAAACTCATTTGTATTGCAAGTCAATGAATTGTTCTTAGCCATATTTGCCTAGTTTTATAGAAAAAACCAGTTTTTCCACAGTTATTTGCAAATAAATGATGTGAATATGGATTTTTGAAGATAATTATTTAAGAGACGAGTAGACTTTAAGACTATAGTTTTAAGATCTGATGTTTACATTATTACATAACACATCGTTAAAATTTAAATCTTATTTAATGTTCTCAAAACAAACAAAAAAAATCTGCAAATTCTTTGTTCATTTGACTGGTTTTAATTTATTTTTCTCAGCTTAATTTAATTTGCAATAAAATTCAAATTTCTAAACTGAAAATAACTAGAACCGGATTATTTGACCTGGAGACTGTGATTTAACATTGCAGTAGGTGCAGCTAAATCTGGTCTTTTAACTTTGCTATTGATTTTGAAAATAATATTTTTTATATTTATTTCATGACCGCACGATTTTTTCTTCTTAATTAACAAACATATGAATGTTAATAGACTTGGTCTAGATACTGAAGATTTTTATTTTATTTTGTTTTTTCATAGCGTTACAAATAAATGAAAACCATGTGTATATAATTATAAAATGTAATTCAACTTATTTAAATTATGTTCAATATGTGATTGACAAGTGTTTTTATGAAAAAAAAATTAATGTAAATATTTGATTTTATAATTTTTCAGAGTATATCCCAAGTTGTTGCACCCAAATCATATTTTGTTCGATTTCCAATAAATATGATCATTCGGCAAGCCAAAGAACAGCCAATTGTTAAAATGACGGCTCGTGAATTTATGTTTGGTTATGAAACTACCTTGACCACAATTGGAAATAACATTCTTCCAAATTGGATTAAATTTGATAAAGTTGGATTAATTGATCGAATGTACGATTTTTCTGGAGATTACGAAACATTTTTCAATGGACAAACAAATCCACAATTATCTGGATTGTACGATACGTACCGAGGATCTAAGGATTTGGAACAGTGGGATGGTGATCATTGTAGCAATATTCAATATGCATCAGATGGTGTCAAATTCAAAAGTTTTGTTCAACCAAATGAGACATTGAAATTCTTCAGAAAAAGCATGTGCAGACCACAAAAATTGGTAAGTTTCTAAGTATAAATTGCTTCTTAATTTTTATTTGACACATGTTATAAAAAAAATATAAATTATCTAATTAGAAAGAACTTGACCGCGTTTTTTCTTGAAGTGAGATACTTTTATAAAAATAGCAACTATGTCATTGTTCTAGAATACATTTTTGAAACGTGATAAATTTTTGTAAAGTACGAAACACTTATATTTAATAATTATGATACATTTGCAAGTAACAACAGTAATCAAAACAAATCAATGAACTTCCTCAAGGTCATTAAGAAGAACATTCCAAATTTAAAAAAAAAAATAAATCAACTTTTACAAAAAATGACAAAGAAAAATTTAAAAGAAGCGAAACCAGAAATGACATTCACTATGCGTTTTTCTACATGCAAATTTTTCAGAACGATTACAATTTAAAAGACAAATAAAAAAAACGATATATCTATAATTTATTTTATACCCATTTAAACGGTTATTTTGTCTCTACTTACAACACTAGACAAGTTTTCTTATCGTTCAAATTAAAAATAAAATAAAAAATACTACTTTCACTTTCGGAAATGACTTTTATCTGATGGTTCTATAAAATTAAATAAAAAATGTTAACAACTTGTTTAAATGTAATGTTTTTTTTCTTATTGTATGTTTTAAACAGGTTCGAGTAGGAAATGATTCATTAATTGATGGACTAACGGCCTCTCAATACGTGTTTGAAGAAAATGCACTAGATAATGGAGAAATAAATGAACATAATAAATGTTTTTGCAGAAATGGTAAGAAAAAATTGATTTTATTTGGAATCCTTTAACTTATTAACTTATATTCTTTATATTAGGTGACTGCCTTCCACGTGGTTTGATTGATGTCACAGACTGTTATTATGGTTTTCCAATTGCATTAAGCTATCCACACTTTATGGATGCTGATGAAAAAGTAGCAGACATGACAGAAGGACTTCATCCCGATGTAAATCAACATAAAAGTTATTTTATGATTAATCGGGTAAGTAAAACTTGAATATTTTGTAATATTTTTGGTTCATTAAAGTCAATTGATTTTTTAATCTATGAAACGTAAAAATATGCTTGTATATCAAATGATAATGTGACCTTGTTAAGTCTTTAATAAAACCTTAATTGAATTTTTCTATCAGTTTTTTTCTTATATAAAATGAAACATTGTCTGAATATTTCTAGAAAATCTATGCATAAAAAATGTACTTAAATGTCAATTAAACAAGTGTTATAAATCCATATATACTTTAAAAATGTTGTAAGTAATCTAACATAAAAAATTGAAAAATTAATTAGTGTTACGATATATAAGGAAAATAAAATCAAAAATTTATTACATTTATTTGAAAGAAGATCAAGCTATTATTGCCTCAGATCTGATTTAACATTATAAATTTATCAAAATTCTTTAACTTTATTATCGGTATCTTATATGGATTTAAAAGTATTCAGTGTGGTCTTAAAATTATTGAGCAATAAAACATTTAAAAAACAATTTAACTTAAAGAATATTTGACTTATGTATGAAGACAAGGTAAACATGATTTGATTATATTTCCTTTCAAACCGTTTGCATAACTGTAATCGTATTGTAAATGGAATTTAACCTCATCATTACTTTGAATAAGAACTTTTAAAGTATGTTTTAAATGCACTACCACTGACGGTTTGTCGTCAATCTGGCATTTTTAAACGGTTCAGTTCAATATTAAGCCAATTTTAACCAGGCGTTCGCGATATGTCTTGTTTCAATCGTTCAATGTTAATACTCAATTTGTAGGAACTTGTCAATGAAAATTATTAGATTGATTGATGAACTTTTCTCATGATTGCCCTAATTGACATGTTCCTCTTCCTGTGTTGTTTGGGCATTTTTCTTAGACAGAATTTATATAATTAAAAATTGCATGAAAATTGATAAAATATGCAAATTAAATTTAAATTAACATATTTTTTTTGCAATTTGAAGTCATATTTATCTGTTATTTTTTCAAATAACTTTAACTTAAAAAAAATAAAATTACTTACCTTTAAAATACATGGTTGAGATGAAAAATAAGGTGCATCTTATTTAAGTAACATAATAATTGATTGTAGCCTAAGTAACATAAGATTTCTTAATAAAACGTGATGCGTTCTAAAGCTTTGATTAAACATAATTGCGATAAAAGATAATTTATCAGAATGTTCAGGCACGCTACCTTGAAATAATACAACCAGAAGCATAAATAACCCATTGAACATATTAAATTATGGTATGAATTGCATTACAAAAAAACGTGTAGCAATTAATAAAAATTTAACACATTTTTCAACATATTTGATAAGATCAATATGAATTATCTCATAACAAGAAGATAATTGAACATAATCTTATTAAAGTCATAAAGGTTGTTAACCATAAAATTATGATATGATAATTAAATGACCTTGCTGAACACTGTTAGTTGAAAGCCCCACTAAAACCAACATCAAATCAGCATGTGTTGTACAAAAAATTTTTATTTCATAAACGTCCTTAAAGCATCCCATGTGTTTGCAACTTACAATGCAAAGATACATTATTATACTTTCATAAAAGGGTCGTCATGAATTTTAACCACACTTACTTAATAAATCAAACACCGCATTATTGTTGTGGTTGTTTAAATAGCTGTTATAATTTGTTTATTAAGTACTTGTTAACTACTTGACAACATAACTTTAAAACCAATTGACTTACTGCAAATATATCAATAAATTATGAATATTAAAATGAACTTTAATACAAAAAGTAAACGTCAAAATGACCAAAATATTCTAAATAAATTTTTCTCATTTAATCCTTAGGAATCAGGCCTTCCTTTAGATGTTTCAGTAAAACTACAAATTAATATGGCAATGAAAGATGTTAGTAATATGGCACATGTTGAACGTTTTTCAAATTTAGTTATGCCAATGTTGTGGTTTGAAATTGCAATGCCTGGACTTCCACAAAATCTACAAAATCGTTTCACTTTCTACCTCAACCTCTTACCAACGATGGTTGAAATTCTACTTTATGGAAGTTATATTGTTGGTGTATGTTTAGTCATATGGGCTTTTGTTAAGGCTAGTAAACAGTTGAAGAAAAATTTGGAACGTGCACAAAATATGCAACATGTTGTATCTACTGTGAATAAGGGAAGAGTATATCCACCATGTGAACTTACAATAATAAATGATAATGAAATGGCCAGAATTTTAGAAAATGATGAAGACGAATCATATCAAATAATGAATAAGGTAAGAATTTATTGTGTAAAATTTGTATAAACGTGTTAAAACAATATGATTTTTTAAATTACAGAGAAAATTATCACAAAATTCATGTAAGAGTAGTAGTGGGATAAGTTCGCAATCAATGAATTCTCAGCAGAACAATAGTAACTCTTCTTATATCGAAGAAGATGACACGCTTTCAGAATTGCGAATCATTGAAGATGAACCAGTTCAATTGTACGCGTATTTAGGAAGACAGGATAGCGTTCTATCAACAACAGAGAGCATATCTGCAATTTTAGATAATATTAAGTAAAAATGACTTGTTATGACCGTAGCATTAAATCCCTGTTTAAAAAGTTTTGAATGCTCAATATTATTTCTTTAGAAAAACTCATAAAGTTTGCTCAAATTTTCCTTTATAGGAATTTATTAGAAGATAGAAAAAAATACAAATGATTCACTGATAACAAAAAAAAAATAGTTTTAGGTAAATTATAAGTGATAAATTTAGATGTAATATAAAAAATGATTTCTTTTTTAACATATATCCCCCTCTTAATTTCTTTAATATCCCTTTGGGAGGGATATCAGTTATAAAAAGACAATCATCCAACTGTGATTTCATATACAATTATTAGTGTAAGAACTTTTGTATAGCATTAAATATAAGAAAGTAAAATTTAGAATATTATTCAAATGAATAAAATACGCTTTATTTTTGGAAAAATATACAACTAATTTTTAAGATTCTAAAAAAATAGAAGATTAATTGTTAATATTGAAATGAAGTTGAAAGTATTATTGTCTTAATTCTTTATAAATTAAGTTTATTAAAAATGGTGGTAGGGATAAAGTATTGAATTAATACTTATATTTTGAAACGTACGAAGAAACATATAAAAAACTGTTAAATAATCAGTATTTTTCAGTCTGTGTTAAGTTTGAAAAATAAACCATATTTTTTAATTATGTTAATAATGGTAAAATAAAATTTTGTTAAATTAACAAATTATCATTCAATTTTATGAGCAATAATAGTTCCAACTTATTTCATTTATTGCTTAAACATATCAACGAGAATCTTAAAAATGATTTACCTTTGTGCTAAGAAAAATAATTAATATTGTAAAAGAACAAAGAATTACAAAGCCAAGAAAATAATATAATAAATCATATTTAAATTTAAAAAATAATTTTTGATTTTTTTTTTGTTTTGTCCTTTTATTACTTATTTTCTTTTTCAATTTATGCCAATCAAAATATGCTCAAATTTTTCCGACTACTAAGTCCAACTGAGGGACTAACCTGGACATTGTACTTTTCCGTAACAGCATGAATTCTTTTTAAAGCATTTTTATTCATAACTGTTCCGGGTGGCGGTAAATCATACTCAGGATGATTTCTGGTTATATGAATTCTAAGTTGTTGATTCACCAAATACTTTTGCATACAAACTGGACATTCGTAATTTCGTTCTTCGTGTATTCTCTGGTGTTTCTTTAATGCCATTTTTGTTTTATATCTTGAGTTACATATTGCACATGGGAAGGGTCTCTCATCACTATGACTTGCTAAATGTAGTTTCAAATTTGTTAGAGTTATAAAAGCCATTCCACACATTTCACAACGATAACTCCTCTCGCCTGTATGCGTGGCTGTAAATTAACAATTTTCTTTTTTGAAGTGTATCAAATAAAAGTTAAAATCGTTTAAGTATTTACCTATGTGTTTCTTTAACTGAACTCTCTCCATAAATTTTTTTGGACAAAAGTTACAGACATACTTGTAATCGAATGTATGAAATCTAACTTCGTGTGTTCGACGACAACTATAGTTAGGAAATGACTCAGGACAATAACGGCAATTATACACTACTTCCATATGTTTATTTCGCATATGGTTAATAAGTCCAGCTTTCGTGCTAATTTTAATTCTACACATATCACAAGTATATTGAGTATCTGCTTTGAAATGAATGTTTTTGATATGACTATCCAGTGATTTATTGGGAAACAATTTTCCACAATACCCACATATTGTAGGCATATTATCTGACTGGAAGTTATGAACTAGACGACGATGTTTTTTAAGAGAGTATGGAAGAGGAAATCTTTCCAAGCAATCTGGACATCCATATTTTTGTTCTGGATGTTTTATATTGCAGTGTTGTTTCAATTCTTTTTGATTCTCAAACGACTTATCACAGCAAGGACAAATTTGAGATTGAGTAGTCTGTGCCTTTTGTGTATCAATTAATGCTCGCTTTTCTTCAAATTCATCATTTTTAACTTTATACTCATGTTCAAAATTATGTTTGGACTTTCTGTGGTTCTCTAATAAATATATAAGATGAAAGTTTTCTGAACATCCATCACATTTTAGCTTTTCATTTTTATGAACTCTATAGACGTGCTTTCGGTAATTGATTTTATCATGATTGCTATACGGACAAAGTGGACAATTGATATCTTTTTGAATTTTTTGTTGATTCTTATCTTTACATCTTTCTGTGTTCACTACTTCTAATTCAATATTTTCTTCTTTTTCCGACTCAGAGAAAGTATCAATTTCACCTTCATTTAACTCGCAGTTTTCTTCTTCGTCTTCTTTCTTGAATAGATCATCAGATAAAATTGCATTGTCAAAAATAATAATTTCAGTTAAAGGGTAATCAGGTTCCAATTTATGTATTTCACCTTTCACGTTAATAAAATATTTTTCATTATTTTCAATACGCTTTTTGAATCGATATGCCGTTGATAATGTATCAGCACATGTTTCACACAAATTTTCAGGTTTATTGAGAGGCTCCAATCCAGACACATATTGATATATTTCGGAAAAAGTTTTTCCTAAGGATTTGCAAAAGCTTTTTAAATCGTGTTTTGATTGAAAATCATTATTCAAACAAATTCGACAAACGACATTCATTTTGGAATTAATTTAATGATTTGAATTCATCAGTTAATTATAAAAGGACATTTTTTATTATTTAATTTTAATTTAAAACTCAAGATAACTTTTATTTTGATGCTAAATAAACAAAAACAATTGTTATGAGATTCAGGGATAATTTTCTGTTAAATACTGTAGATTAAGATTTTAAAGTTTCCTCCGTTATCAACTTGACTTATGAAAGAATTAAAAAAAAGAAAATACTAGAATAATGTTAAAAAAAGAGGAAATCATGGCTATGAATAGATCTTAATTTGAATTTAATTTATCAAGAACATTTGCCTTACACTCTAAATTCGGTTAAGTCTGTTTGAAATGGGTTAATTTTATAAACTAGAACCAAGGATATGAAATCAAAATTGGAACGGCCTTCCGTCAAATTGATTTGTTTATGGTCTGCAAAAAAATTAGAAGCTAAATGTGAATAATTTAATTAGAGTCAATTCTGATACTAAAACCAAAAAAAACTCATAAAATTTGGGTTTAACTTTGAAGTTAAGCATTTCCTTCAATTTTAAGTATTAATTCGTTGTGCTTGACACAACAAAAAACAAAATGAGTGCTGATAATGAAGATCCGTGTAGAATCTGTTGGAAACCAATTATTGGAAAAGGTTTTGATATTGACACAAAGCCAGCACATATGACTTTGACCTTTAGCCAAATTTATTCGTATATATCTGGATTTAAACCAAAAAATGGATCGAAGGTGCTTTGTTGGGGATGCTCCAAGGATTTTATTCATGCTTATAAATTAACCAAGCAAGTTGAGGAAAAGGAAAAAATCTTAAGTGGAGAGGTACCTAAAATTGAGAAAAGGAAAATAAGCAAAAAGAGATCTTTTGATGAATCCCCAAGTTATGAAACACAAAATTATGAGCCACCAGTTCAAAATCTTGATTTTGAAATGATAGTTGTAAAGCCTGAACCAATTTCTGATTCTGAAGGGGAATATGGATCTGTTGATTATGGTGGAAATGAATTCCAGAATTTTTCTGAAAATGAATTTGAACCAGAAAACAGCAATGAACTTAGTGAACCTGCTTTATTGAGACCTCTAGTAGTAATAGAAGATATTAAAAAAGAACTAAATGATGAGGGTTCTTCGAATGATGAAAAAGTAAAACCCAAACAGGAAACTCCAATTTTTGTCAGTCAACACAAACGATCAATTCAATGCATTCTTTGCGACTTTACCTCTCCAACTGTAGAAAGTTATCGAGCCCATGCAAGAAAAATGCATCCTAATGTCAAAATGAAATGTGATGGGTGTAGTTTTACACATCATTACATTACAACTTTGGAAACACACAGAAAAGAAATGCACTGGTACAAACATAAATATGTACTTAAATTGGCAAATGAAAACGAAAACGAAACTAAGAATGAGCAAACCGATGATGGTGATGAAAAACCTCTAATTGCAAAGCAGGAAATTAAAAGTGAACCTCCATGTGAGGTACCACAACCAATAGTTAAAATGCAAACAGCTCATGGTAAGCCACTTGGAAGGAAAAAACAAGGTGAAATCAAATGGCCAAGAAAATCTAAAAAAATACCAATTAAATGTCCACTCTGTCCGTATTCAACTATCGGAAAAGACAATTTTCGAAATCATTATAGAAATCAACACAACAAACAAGAACTCAAATGCGATGGATGTGATGCCAAATTCCATCTATTTTATCGCTTAAATAGACATCGTGAAGAAGAACATGGATTTGAGCATGAATACATTGTGGATGAATCATTGAAAGTGCAACCTAAACCACCAAAAGAGGTAAAAGAACGTATATTTCCGTGTCATCTATGTGATCAAACCTTTAAAGGTCCTCGAAAACTTATCAATCATCAACGTGATGTTCACAATTATACGAAACCCAAGAAACCAGCAACACGTTACACAGTTTTGTGTACATATTGTGGCAAAAGTTTGACAAATAATACACTTGAACCTCACATCAGAGTTATACATCCTGAGTATCGAGACCCATATATATGCGCATACTGTGGAGGTAAATCTAATACAAAGAAACTTCTTCTTTTCCACATGTTTAAAGTGCACAATTTCACCTTGCAAACACATGCCACAAGAAATTTCATGTGTACCTATTGTCCTAAAACCTTTAGAACAAACCACGCCAGAAAAACTCATGAAAAACGAAAGCATACTTTTGATTTCCAATTTCCATGTACAATGTGTGAAAAGAAGTTTGTAGATAAACATCAATTGAAGGTTCACATGCAAAGACACGCTGGAATCTTCCAAAATAAGCCAGCTCCCAATTGGAATTGCGATGTGTGTGGAACAAGATTCTCCAAAAAATCTTTGTTAGAAGAACATTTATCTACACATTACGATAATGCTGCTACCACTTTGGCAGACAGCTTGGCTCAAAATTTGGCCCATTTTGTTGCAATGAAATATGATCAGAATTATTAAATACAATTTTTAATAATGATAACTAAAATAAAAAATATGGTGTAATATTCAGCAAACGTTATTTTATTACGTGTATTATTTTAAGTTTAATTTAAGGAATTAAAATAAAGATAGAAAATTACATTTACAACAACCTTACACGACATTTAGATGTACCGCACTCACAATAAAGAACTTTTCCTTCAATGCTGCCAACTTCATAACTGTAGTCCCAGGTTAGTTCTGAACCAGCTTTGATATAACGTGATGAGAAGAATGCAATCCATGGAAAACGTAAATCATGTGTGTCAACAAAAACATTCTGAACAAACATATTTGGATCGCAACTATGATTAAAGTAGCGTCCAATGTTTCCGCATATTTTTGCATCCATTACATAAACCGATTCATTTTCTCCATACAACTCTCTTAGAGATCGATATTTAGAATTTCTAACTGTTTCACAGTCATCCGGATTACTATTTGGAACTAAACTAATTTTTTCTCGTGTATCTTCATCATCTGAACCTGATCGTGAAGCTGGTCGAGAGTCCTTATTCTTATTATCTTTTTTGGCACCTTCTTTCAAATGCGCTCGTTCCATTAATTGTTCAACGCTTTTGGAGCTACGTGTACTTCGAGTAGCTCTAGAATTACTTGATGATCGACCGCCAGACGGAACAAATTCTCTGTCACCTTCAGTACCATCCTCCTCTGGTTCATAATCAGATTCATCTGTCATTTCATGTGCATCGGATTCATATCCATTCTTTATTTGCTCAACTAGCTCAATATAATCTAAATCGGCAAAATACTCATCACCGTGATCTGTATTTGCTTTTTCATCTGTGAGTAAATATCCCGCGTATATACATATGAAAGTTCCTTTTGGAATATCTGTGGTCGCTCGTAAACCCCAACCCATATTGTGAGTTTTAAATAATTGTAGCTTATTCGAAATGGGGTGTTGTACTACACGATTTAAGCATGATTTTTTACTACATTTACAGTTAGGATTGCATTCATAGATACCACCATTGATTTGATCATATAATCTTTTGTAAATATATCCCACACGCTCTGGGAGAATATTCGGGTTTGTAAATCGAGCTCCTTGAATGGTTAATTGTTGGCACGCACAAGTACTCTTATCAATGCAATCATTTGTGCAATCGCAACCACACATAAATTCGGAGTCAGTTACTAAATTGACACCTTCAGTAGGAATTCGATTTGCAGAATACTCACAAGCTGGTGGTTTGGTTTCATCATATGAGTTTACACATGGAATTGGCATTCCTTCAAGCCCATTGCTTATATCGGGAATTGTCAAATAAGCCTTTTCTGTTACATATTCAGCTAAACAATGCAGTTTATCATCATAATCAAAGCATTCAATACCAAGACGACAGTTTGTCATTTTAAGATATTGATAAATTTCATCGGTATCTCTTAAACGTCGTCCACATGGAGCACGATAGAACACTATTCGTCTTTGTTTCTGTTTGACAATTTGTCTTTCCCATCCAGAGAGAAGAGGTTTCGATGTGGGACTGTAGTTCTTCAAATTATGGGCAATTTTAAAGAGACAATTAGGATTACACTCATGAGGTGTGAATTTTTTCTCGGCATGGTTTTGTTTAGCAGTGTAATATACAACACGACCTTTTTCCAAATCGTCATCAAGAATGATTGTGTTACGATTCATAAATTTAATTTTCTCCCGCTGTTCTTGCCGTTGTTGCTGAAGTTGCTGTTGTCTTTGTTCGGTAGTTTGAGGAACATTGAAGTTTGTTTTTGGACGTGCTCCTGCTGAGCTTTTACGAGCAACGGCACGAGGTTGGCTTGAACCTTAAAATAGAAAACAAAAAATTAAAATAAGAAGAAGCTGTTTGAAATTATTTTTACCTTCTTGAGTTTTAGGGCGGGAAGTTTCAGTTCCTTCACCTATTTGGACATATTCGATCGATGGATCAATTCGCTTTTGTGTTCGTTGTTGTGGCTGTGTCGTTTGATGTAGACCCTTTTGTTTGAACAATGGTGCTAAGCGAGTTGAGCCACGATAAATCCATTCGGTTTTCTTCGCATCTTGGAAATAAACGCGAACCAGACTTGCGTCTACATCAACAACTCGAGCTGGTTGCCATCTACCTTTATATTCAGTGATAATCCGCTGATTTTTTTGTGCTTGAACCTAATAAAGGGGAAATATATAAACCAAAATTAAAAAAAAAATCTTTAAATAAATTACCATTGGTCTCTCCTTTTTAAAATTTTGCAAATAATTTTCAACAAATTCCTTTGAATGTGGATGAACATCTTCCCACACCTTATCCGAAACATCATGAACCAATCTAACATCTTGAGGTGTAACATATTGTGCATAGCCATCATCAAAGAAAATTAAATACCGAAACTGATTATATTGCTGCAATGGTTCAGCAATTATACCAGGATAAAATTGTCGTGGTAAACCAATAGTGCCGGGAATATGAGACTGTGTACCGTGAGTTTTTGTGTCAAATAATGCAATTACTCGCTCACCAGGATGCAAACGTGAAGTAGGAGGATGTCCGTATGCAATTTGTTTAGGCGAAACTACACGAATATTGTTTATTTTTGAATCAATAAATTGTACACGAAAGTGATGAGAATTTGGTTCAACTTCAATAACATCAATAACTTTACATTGACACCATGCTATAAAAAAAATTAATGATTATCCTGCATATGAGATAAAATATCAGAAAACTTACTGGATAAAAGTCGCTGTTTGACCGCAAAATATATAGATGAAAGATTAATCTGGGGTCGCACTACTGGACCAATAGAAGGCAATTGATACTTTTCCTTATAAAATTGTCCATCACTGGTTGAAAGTATTTCTAATGTTGGAACATTATGATACTGAACTTCATTTACACCATACAATCTGCGATACATTAAGTTGGCTTTTCTTTCAAGTGCCACGATATCAGCTTCGTTCTCATCTAGCATGGCTTGGTTATTATTCGTTCTTGTTTTGATAATTTGTAAACTCCAAGAAATTTGTTTATCGATATTTACTTTTGCTAATGTTTTAGCAATAACATCTTCTAACTCATTACTCAGAAGATCTTGAACATCTTTTGAAATGATTTCCTCATCTGAGTTTTCTTCTTTATCACTATCCTCACCGTCACTTAATAGTTCGACAACTTCTTCTCGATGGGGCATTTCCATTTTTAATAAAGGTTGTTGATTCAACAGGGCTTGAGAATAACTTCGATACTTCTCAATTGCTATATCGTAACATGGAGAACACACAAATTGTTTTTTATTCAATTTTTCACCATTTTGACGAAAATGATTAATTATGAATTTACGTGCTCGGATAAAATCATTTGAAGTTTTATCACACTGGGGATTTATGCACTCGATGGTAGAAATTTGGGCTTTTTCAGAAGTGGTTCCATTTAAGTTATTCTTTGGTACATCTTCTGACATTTTTTCATCCTCATCATCGTCTAATAATTCTACAACATCGTCTTTTTTAAGTTCAGTTTTATTTTCCAAATTTGAACCACTATTTTCAATCTGATTTTTAGCCTTTTCTAAAGCTGCCTGAATTTGTGATGCCAAATCTGACCCAATATCTTCTTTTTTGAAATCACCAGGAACATCAAGTGGTGGAGGTGTTGGAATTTTAAGTAAATCCTCCGTATTCACCTTATCAAGAGGTGCTGGTGATACTCTCATATCAACATCACCGTCATCGTTGATAGTTTCGTTTCGTTCAAGATGTGGTGGACTCTTACTCGGTGCACGACCAATATTTTTTCCAGGTTTATCTGAAAGTTCGTTTTCTGTTTCCTTTATATCGAAACCCAGAAAATCTGATGCTTGGGACTTTGTACTTTCAATTTCATCTTTGACCATATTTTCAGTCGTACTGTCACTCTTATCTAAATCAATTACTTCGGGCCTTGTTTCCATCTCTTCAGGAAGTGGATCCGTATCTTGACTACCTGTTACTTCATCAATCACCATAAAATCATCTCCAAGGTCTAATATTGGATCTGAAGTATCGGTATTTGGTTTGTCTAAAACGAAATGAAAATAAACAAAACATGAATGAATACAGAATTGACATCAAACAAAAAAAAATACAAAGGAATAAAATTTACCAGAAGCCATGTCAATTTCAGTATTACAATTTTCATTGGCTTTCAACTTAGAATCACTGTTTTCAGATTCTTCTTTATCTTTTTCCATTTATGATTGTATTTATATATAATTTAATTTATAATTTTAAACAATTTATAAGAATAGAAATGTTTTATTTTTTTAGAAAGATTAGAATTCATCTGCCGGCTTCTAAATTTTTGTTTTTAGTGAGAGAAATTTTTTGACAGTTGATTTTGAACGAAAAATTCAGATGTCAAATTTGTTTCAATAAAAATACATAAAAATCAGTTGCAATAGAATTTACTTGAAAATGCAGCTTGTGAAAATTAATCTTAAAGCTTTTTTTTAATCTTTGTAAATTTAAATTATTTGCATGTAATGTTAATGCACTTAAGATAATCGTTTGAGCATACATTTTTCAAAAAACGATTTCAATATCTATTTAGTACTCATTGTTACATTAAAATTAAAGGAAAATGAGTTTTCCGTGGGATTTCAGTAAACCACCACCTGGGTTTCCATCAATACCCTCTACAATACCTCCTACACAACCGATGGAATATGCAGATCAATCGTACTATCCTTATCAAGCATATCCAGGAGTTCCTTCAAATGTTTATTATCCATCGTATTCTAATTCGGATCCTTACTATGCACAGTATCAATCTCCACCACCGCCTCCAGGAACATCTGTCAGCTCGAGCCAGAGCTCAAAATATCACCAAAGTGATTATAAAAATACTAGGGATCAAAAAAATTCTAGGCGAGATGGAGATCAAGATTATCGTTCAAAGTCGTATACAAGAGATCATAAGTGAGTAATTTTATATTTCAATGTTAAATATTATTTTTAAAACATACATTTTGATAGGTTTGATCGGTCTAGATCGAGAAATGAGCCTTACAGAGATAAACGATCATATGAAAGGAGTAGCTCTGAATCAAAATCATCTAACAAATACCGTGATTCTTCTAGATCATCAAGGGACTCAATAAGAGACAAACCAAGAAGAAGTGGAACACGAGATTTATCAAGGGAAAGTACGAAATCAAAATTTGAACATCGTGAAAATAGAGAAAACAAACCAGTAAAATTGCAAATAAATTATTAAATTATAATATAATCTAATTCTTCATTTTATGTTTAGCAAACAGAGCGTGACCGAATTCTTGCGGATTGGCGAAAAAACTTTTGCGAAACTAGCGATGACATCGCAAAAAAGTTAAATGAGCTTGCCGAAATGGAAAGTTCAAAAGAGCTATGGATAAGGTCATCTCCAGCAGACATATATTATAAACGAGTAAGTGACAAAGAAGTGATCGGCACATCACGTTTAGAAGGTCTTTGTAATCTATTCGAAACAGAGCTTGTCAAAAGAAGCTCAAAAGTTCGTGAAACAATGGAACCGTACGTACCCACTCCAAGAAAACGTGTGATTAAAGTCTGTCGTCACAAATCCGAGAAATGTTCATCATCTGATGATTCTGACAATGATTTAGACGAAATTGAGGATGATTGTACTATGGAAGAATTAGCAAGAAAAATTCATCATCCACACCGATTACACCCAGATTTATGGCATAACGAACCATTAGAAATGAATGATGGACCATTATGTCGATGCAGTGCTAAATCTCGTAGAACTGGTATTCGTCATGGAATTTATCCTGGGGAAAATGGATACAAAAAATGTGACCCTAACTCAAATAACGCACATAAATTACATCATTACCGGATTACAATTAGTCCTCCCACTAATTTTCTAACAAAAACCCCAACAATCATCAAATATGATATGCATGAATTCTTGTTCGAAGGTTTCTCGTTATTGGCTCACGAACCAATCGAAGAATTACCTACATGTAAAGTAATTAGGTTTAACATTGAATATACAATTTTATATATAGAGGAACAAATGCCCGAAAATTTTACAATAAGACAGTTGGATTTGTTCAGTAAGCATTTTTTAATTTTTTCTTTGTCAATGCATATTATTAAATTTTTCTTTTAATTTAGCTGAATACATGTTCCAGGAACTCTTGGAGCTTGTTGACTTTTCATTGATGCCATCATCTGCTGATCCGGAAAATTCTTGTCCGGCTTATCATTTCCTACCTCGATACGTTCGTAATTTACCAGACAATGGTAAAGAAATTCTAGCAATGAGTGAAGTAATGAAATATTTACTAGACTCTGCAACTCCATTAATTGACAATAACACACTTTCAAACATGAATTCGCTTGATCAACATGAATGGCAAGATTATGTTGATTATGTGAAGGGTATGGTTGTTACTCGGCCTGGTATGCGACCATGTAGCATTCGAGTGGATCAGATTGATAGAAATGTTTCTGATTTGCCAGAAGCACAATCTTCGGCTGATACAAGTGAAGTTCACCCGGCAGTTGTTCATTTTGGTATTCGACCACCACAATTAAGCTATGCTGGGAATCCAGAATATCAAAAAGCATGGAGGGAATACGTAAAGTTTAGACATTTGATCGCAAATATGTCAAAGCCAAGCTTTGAGGACAAGCGGAAATTAGAAGCTAAGGAAAACAAACTTCAGGAAATGAGAACACAAGGAAGAATGAAACGAAATATAACTGTTGTTGTCAGTTCAAAGGGATTTTATCGTACAGGTATTATGTGTGATATGGTCCAACATGCCATGTTGATTCCAGTTCTTTCTGGGCATTTACGTTTTCACCGTTCACTTAATCTTCTTGAAGAATCTATTGGATACAAATTCAAAAATCGGTATTTACTACAATTAGCTCTTACGCATCCCTCGTATAAAGAAAACTTTGGGACAAATCCTGATCATGCAAGAAATAGTCTTACAAATTGTGGAATTCGTCAACCAGAATATGGTGATCGTAAAATACATTACATGAATACTCGTAAAAGAGGTATAAACACTCTAATTAATATTATGTCACGATTTGGAAAAGAGTTTGAAACTGATAGTAATATTACCCATAACGAACGTTTGGAATTTCTTGGTGACGCAGTTGTTGAATTTTTAACGTCAATTCACCTGTTTCACATGTTTCCAGATTTAGAAGAAGGTGGATTAGCCACTTATCGTGCAGCCATTGTTCAAAATCAACACTTAGCAGTTCTGGCAAAAAAGTTACATTTAGAAGAATATATGCTATATGCTCACGGATCGGATTTATGCCATGAATTAGAATTGAGACATGCAATGGCAAATTGCTTTGAAGCCTTAATGGGAGCTTTGTTGCTAGATGGTGGTATAAAAGTAGCTGATAAAGTATTTGCATTTGCACTTTTTATGGAAAACGAAAAACTAAAAGAGACTTGGGAAAATTATCCTCCTCATCCTTTGCAAGAACAAGAACCTTTGGGCGATCGGCAATGGATAGAATCCTATGATATGTTGAAGGTTTTGACGAAATTTGAAGATTCAATTGGAATTAAATTTCGACACATTCGATTGCTAGCACGAGCTTTTACCGATCGAAGTATTGGGTTCACCCATTTGACACTTGGCTCCAATCAACGTTTAGAATTTCTTGGTGATACAGTTCTTCAACTCATTTGCTCTGAATACTTGTATCGACATTTTCCAGAACATCATGAAGGTCATTTGTCACTTTTACGTAGCAGTTTAGTCAACAATAAGACCCAAGCTGTTGTGTGTGAAGATCTTGGAATGACTCAATATGCAGTTTATTCGAATCCTAAGGCAGATTTGAAAACAAAAGATAGAGCTGATTTGTTAGAGGCATTTCTTGGTGCTCTATATGTTGACAAGGATCTGGAGTATTGCGAAACCTTTTGCCAAGTTTGTCTTTTCCCGCGTTTACAGGACTTTATCATGAACCAAGATTGGAATGATCCCAAATCAAAATTACAACAGTGTTGTTTAACTCTCAGAACAATGGATGGAGGGGAGCCTGACATTCCAGTCTACAAGGTGACTGAATGTAATGGACCTACAAATACGAGAGTTTACACCGTAGCCGTATATTTTAGGTATTTCTTTTAAACTATATAATTATTAACTGTCTTAAACATAATTTCCATTTTATAGGGGAAAACGTTTGGCTTCAGCTACTGGTCATAGTATTCAACAAGCAGAAATGAACGCAGCAAAACAAGCATTAGAAAATTCAAAGGGTCTGTTCCCTCAATTGGATCATCAAAAAAGAGTCATTGCTCGAAGTATGCGCAAACAAAAAGTCCCAATTGATGGAAATAGTAAAGACAAAAATTATGATAATCAAAGTAAAAACTCATCAGATGATGAAGCAAATAAACTTCCAATGCAATATCGAAAACGTGCAAACACAACAGATGGTAGCAATGATTCTGATTCCAATCATAGCCATAGTTCTGTAGATGAGAAAATATCGCAATCATCTTCAACCAAAAAGATATCAAGCAATAAGAAAAGAAACAAACGAAAACGTAAAAGAACTGTATCCTCCTGTTCGTCAAAGATTCGTGTGACTCCACCTAACGCTCCAGTTAGTAGTCGGTTAAATGAATATTACAGTTCTTTGTCGGATGAAAGTCTATTAAGCGTTGACGATGAAGATGAAAGTACTTTTATCAAAAAGAGCGATATAAGACAAATGGAAATGCAGTTGTGTGAAGAGAATGATACAGGAACTACTCAAGTTGGAAGCTTGATGAAGATCGAAGGTACAGAAGATTTTTCGTCTGACTTGGAAACAGGGGAAATTATATAAAAAAATAAAAAAAAATATTACACATTTAAATTTAATAGTTAGACTATATACAAAGAATATACAAAAGTATAGTTACAGAAATTATTTTTTTAGATTGATACAGTATCTGTAGCATTAGTCAATACTTCCATTTTATTCGGTAATAAATGTTGTAGTCGTTCAAGAATCTGTTTCTGGTTCAAGTATGTAAGACTTTCTTTTTGCAATTGAAGCACATTGATGCCCAAATTAGTTGCCAATACTGATGGTGGAAAAATAAAATGAATACATCTTTGAATATATGGAACAAGATCATAAGCAAAACTAGTAATGAACATAAAAAAATGATCACGTTCTGTTGGAGTAAAGGCTTGTTGTTCTTGACGATAAAAATTCAAAATACTTTTTGCTACCGCTTCCAATGAAATTTGAAGAGTTTTTGTAACAGAATCAGCTATAGCAATTGGAGAACAAATCCGAAGTTCATTGAAAATTGTAAGTAGTCCATTTGTATAAACTCCAAGTGGATAAAAATCCAACAGTGTTTCAGGTGGTTGATTTCCTTCAACTGGCTCAGCAGAACTTTTTCTTCGCCTCATTGTACCAGCAGGTTTATTTATCAATGTATATGCTTCAATGTCAATCTCAAATTGTCTTGTACAGTGATAAACGGCATCTGTGAATTTTTTTGTAATAGTTTGAATGAAAATCGATGCCATTAGACCCCTGAAATCAGCCCCAACTCGACTGAGAGATAAACCAAAGTACATACACTGCCCCAAACAAGTTTCTAATGATGTACAACCTCGTGCAAGGTCATGTTCCAAAGTTGATAGAAATTCATCTATTTTTTCATGTAACCAGGAATGAAAAATTTTATTTGAATCAATTTTGATAGTTCCTATCGGATCTAGTTTGGTTGTTGCTGACTCTTCTTCCAAAAATATTGCTCGATATTGAGTGATGATATTAAACAAACATACTCTTGTGACCTCAACTGTTCTTAATAGATGTTGTTGTGGATCGTCTGTTGGAATTGATGCAAGTACATCTTTAAGATAGCTATCTCTTAATTGTAAGAATTTCAATTTAAGCTCAGGCTCAGTGAAGGCCTGCATCCTCTTTATATATCCAATTATTTGTAAACATTTGGGTAGTTGAATATCTGTTTTGAGTTGTCCCAGCATTTGTGTTAGCATTGTATACCATGATGCTTCAACTGCTCCAACAATTTCCTGTTAAAATAAAATTTCAAAAACTGATTTAATAAAACAATTTTATGCAAGCTTACACTAATAATTGGAATCCCAGAACACTTCATTCCTAAAACATAGCCTGAGAGTTCCAACGCTTCTTCATACTTTTCTTCCCTTATGCAATTATTCATTAATTGAGGTAACTCTAATATCTCCAATAGTTCGGTATTATTCTTCAAAGTAAGACCATTGATTCTTCTTGATTCTGCAATCTTTTTTGATATATTTACAAAATTATCACACTTTTCTTGAAATTGCGGAAGTTTTTCTAACAGTTTGTCTAATTTTGCACTTGTATCTTGAAATCCTTTATGTATATCCCTTGAACATTCTGCCGCTTTGATAAAAGTCTTGTAGTTACTGATTGCAATATCCTCAGTTTGACTAATAATTTGACTCGTGCCTTGTGTAAGAGATACTTCCTCTTTTTTAAGTTTTGTCAGGGGCATAGAGCACAGTTTTTGAACATATTCATGAGCCTCTGACGTGTCTTATTAAAAAAAATAATAATATTGTTAATAACAAAAATAGTATGAAAAAATATCTAAAGTTACCTGGAGATTTATCATTAGGAAATATTAATTTCAATACACGATCATTATCGTAATCTAAGTCCATCTTTATCAATCAAATTTTTAACAATTTTCCTTCTGCTGTTTATTTTTTTTATCATTCAAAAGAAACTGTTATTCTTATTCGTCGTACGCGACAAATGTCTATGTACTGTGAATGAAATTCAAATTTACCAAAAAATTTTCAGTTATGAAAAAGTGTACAAATTATAAAACCAAAATTTAATTTGAAAAAAAATTATTATTATTACATATTAAAAGCATTTTAAAAAGCATATTTAATTTTCAATTCTAATCTACTTTTAGTTTTCTTTCTTTGTTTTTTCATTGAGATCTAGCTTATGATCAATACTCAATGTTGTAAAGAGCATTGTCCATGTTGGAAAGAAAATTAAAGTTATTAATGCAAAAATAAAGTTGCCATAAATAACAGAATCAACTACAGAATAAGTTATTCCATCCAATGTTGCTGTGTAGGCTCGATGAAGAATACTAAGGATATTTAATTCCGAAAATTGGAAAAGTGTCAATGTTGCTACTGTCAAGTAAACCAAAAATAACGGATGAATGATCAAATATAAAGCTCTTGATAAAATATTTCTCAGTGTAGTTTTTGTCATTAAAATTGGGTCTAATAATAAAACAAATGGAACAACTGCCAACGAAATCAAAAATCCAAGAGAAAAATTAACCATTGAAATTGCAATTAACGCTGTTCCCAATTCCAGTAATAGAGCGATATGTAAAACTTCTGCAGCTTCTTTCTTCAAGCGAATAAAACAAGGGATTAAGAGTCCAATTGCATTACCGAGTTGCAGAGCATAGTACACACCTTTAGTTGTTGGCAAATCATGCTCATAAATAAATTGATTCCACTGTTCGACAAATGGTAAATACGAAGTAAGAACACCACACACGTGAGCCAAAATAATAACAGTTCCAACTTTGATATAATCGAATGAAATATCTTTGGAAATGACCTTTTTCTTTGAACTGTGATCATCATCTGATTCTTCGGGTAAATTTAGTTGTAACCACATTATAAATGATTTAATGAGTAATGCACCAGCCATTAATGCTATACTCCAAATATAGTCTCCAATTGATACAAAACGGTCATAAGCAACAATCAAATAGAAGAAATAAGATTGATGAAATCGTTCGAGTAAATTATTCAAACTACGACTGATTCCTTCAACAATTTTCAATAGAGAAATAATTCCATTTCGACGACGACTGTCTGTAGTTGAAGGTGATTTGATACATTCTAATGTTACAGCTTCAATTCCATATTTGTGAAATAGACCATGATTGCCTAAAACAAAAAAAATATTTTTAAATAAGGAAAATATTGAAATGAAAAATGATAAACCTGTCGGTACTCCACTAGCTTGAGAAAACACCATCGCTAAAAGGTTCATCAAGCGTTCTTCATAAGTAAAACCACGTCTTCCTTCTCCAGATACTTTATATCCTGTTAGTATATTCTGTTTGTGAGACAACTTTTGCACCAAATTGTGTAAATCTAAATTTGGCAATTGACCATTCAAACCTTCCAATTTTATATTTATTTCCTGAACATCAAAATCTTGTACTTCCAAATTTATTGCCGCTTGAATTTGACCAGCTCTTGCATCCAAAGATCCAGATCGCAATACCGTGTTATCGTCATATCCATGGTAAGCTTCAAACCAAGCTTGCATTCCTAATTGTTCTTGTTCGGTTATTAAAAAAATTATATCCTTAGCCCAATATTTTTGTTTCCTAGCAAACTCGGCAAAAGCCAAAATCAAAGGAACCCCATATGTAACTTCGGGATGTACCGAATTAGGGGCACGATATGGTACTGTGATAACAATTGCTTCAGTTGATGCTATACGAGGGGCTCTTAATATGCCATAAACATTTTTACCTTCGAAAACTTTTCGCGAACCAAGTGGGTAATTTAATGTGAAATTGTGAGAATATGTGTCTAAACCAATTTTTTTCATTTTAGCCAGAAGGAATGCATGGGGAGTATCAGTTGTATGTTTTTCTCGTTCAGCATTCAAATCATCTAATAGCTGGCGAGCATTGTTAGATAATTCAGAAGTTCGAATTTCCGAATAAACTAAGCCTGTGAAAATTTTATGACTAATTAAGTTTTAAATAAAATATTTTATGTGTACTAACCTGGCAACAAGGCATTTTCACTAAAGTAAGTTGCAGTGTTTAGATCATTATGGGCGAGACAACAAAACCAAATTACACCGGCCAGATATAAGAAAAAACAAATTCGTCTCCCATACTTAATTAGCACTTTTGCAAAATATTTTCTCTGATGTACCACTGAAGGATCCGTTAAGAGTCCCATTTTATTCAACTAAATTTTTAAATTTTTAAAATTTTTACACAAGCATCCATTTATTTACTCATGAAAATTTATCAAATATTTTTGTTTTCAAAGTTTGACAGCTCGTGTCAATAATTTGAATCAAAACAAAGCGGAAAATTGCATATGCAGCACCCAAAACATGGATGAACCAAGCACAAGTAAAACCATGAAAAAAGTTAAAATAAAAAATAAGAAACAAATTAGTAGTGCTCAAAAACAAAATGATGTAAGACCCTCAACTAGCAGTCAGAAATTACATCAAAAGAAAAAACCATCAACAACAAAACCCAAAACAAACTACCTCAAACCGAGGCCATATTGGTACTATTTAGATTTAAAAACTAGTTCCGATTTAAGTTCGAGTTCTAATTCTAGCTTTGATGGACGGTGTCTTGTAAAAAGTATAAGAAGAAATCCTAAGAAGAGGACAAGAAAAAAAATTGAAAAAAAGCAATCAATGAAAATTCCAGCCAAAACTGTTGCAAAATCCGATGAAAGCAAAAAAAGGAAGAAAAGTCCTTTTGTAACAAAAGAAGAATACGAGCAACGTAAGAAGAAGATAATAGAAAAATATGGTGAAGATGTATTGATAGAACCTCAAAAGCTTAATTTTGATCAAGATTATTCTATTGATGTCACTAATCCAAAATATATGGTTCAATTACCTGTCCCGAAAAGAGATAGAGAAGCGGCTCGTGATACTTTCGTTGAAGATTTGATATCTGGTGATATTGTGCGAAAACCTTTCAAGTTCAATTACAATAAATATGCACTGATGTTTTCAAAAATTCCAAGTTCAAGAAGATTAGATGTAAAAGAAACTTCTTCAGAAAAAGTTTTAAGAAAAAAGGTTGGTTAATTAATTTAGTCAGTGATCAAGAAACACATAATTGAAGTTATTGGGTGATTATGCCAAAGATAAATCAAAACTTGAACCAATAGTCAGATTCATTAGACATAAACTCATCTTTATTTGAGTAAAATGGAAATCAATGGTAAAAGACCGAATTGGTCTCTAAAATAAGAGCACTAAAAGTGCTTAACCTGCATGTTTACTTATGACATAAATTGGTGCAATCGAACAACGTTTTATTTGATGTAATTTTATAAAAGTACAGAATAAGTAAAAATATATTAAAGGAAGAGAACCATAATTCTCTTTCCTCTTTATTTTAACCTTTTTGGTTTTGAGTTCTCGAAAGTCAATGCTAGTTTCCCATTTCCTTTGAAAATTTAAAATAACTGCCGTTTTATTTATAATATTTTTTTATTAATTTCACTAAACATTCTAAAAACCCTTATTTGCTTTTAACCACCTTCCTAATAATAACAGTAATTTACATATCATGGAATGATTTAATTATATGCCATAAGTTTCTCGTTTAATAGTTTTTGACTTATGTCCCACAAACTTTTGGATAATTCTTCGTTGTGAGCTAAATGGGATGGCTCACATACGAAACAATTGTTAAAATATAGACCAGTTAATCCAGTGATTTCTTCTGCAACACAACAAAATACCGTTGTAGCTGCTGCTTGTTGAAGGGACTTTGTAAATGGGCGAACAAACGCAAAAAGCACTCGAATTAACCACCAATTTCTACTTATACTCGTTGAGACCATATTTCCCGGATGCAATGAAAATACTGAAATTCCTTTATGTTCTAAGCGTGAAGCGAGCTCTTTGGCAAAAAGAACATTGCAAAGCTTTGCATTATTATAAGCCATCATACTCCAATATTTTGCAGGTGGTGGAGATAAAATTTCCTCTGATAACCCACCAACTTCTGGAAAATTAGCAAAACGATGGGATTCAGATGAAACGACAATAACTCTACTCGTGTGATTTAATAAGGAAATTAATTCTGTTGAAATGTAAAAATTTGAAAGATGAGAAACCTGGAATGTGGTTTCAAGACCATCTTCAGTTTGAATATATGGCAATCCGAAAACACCTGCATTCAAAATCAGATAATCAATATGCGTAATTTCAGCTTTTACTTTTTCAATGAAACATCTAGTGGATCTGAGTGAAGCTAAATCAACTTGCATAAAACGACATTTTCCCACAGTAGTGATTCGCTCACTCTCGATTTTACGAATTGCTTCTTCAGTGGTTAATTTGTTTCGACATGCAAAAATTACACTGCACCCATGAAAAGCCAAGCTTTTCGCGGTTTCATAACCAATACCACAATTAGCTCCCGTTATAATCGCCAATTTTCCATTCAAATCTTTTCCGTGTAAAACTTGTAATGCCTTTGAACTTCCATCAAATCGTTGTCTAATTTGACCTACACCAACCGAAACTTCATCCGTAGCAAAGGCAAGTCGTGGATCAATATAAGTTTCCTTGCCATTTTCATGATTTATGAAAATCTCAATACCGGTATCTTTATCGACTCGTTTTGTCCATCCATGTGGAAGGTCAGGTTGGACACGTTTCATTTTTCCGGTTTTAGGGTGAGTCCATTGTGTAATTTTATCTTGATGACTAAAAATTAAAATTTATTTTATCATTTTTAAATTTTTAGCAGGCTATTCACTCACTTGACATAAAACACATAATTATCTTGACTTATTTTTGGTTCCCATAATTCAGGTAGCTCATCTTCTGAATCAGTTTCTGGCAAATTCATAGCCATTTTATATTAACACGTGATCTAATCAGATAAATTTTAGATTTTAAGTTTTATCAATCAAAGTCACGTAAAGCATCATTAAATTGTTGTTTTTATGATTCAAACATGAAATTACAGATGATTTTGACAATTGTTATAGGAAATTTCATACGTACGTTCTTTTTGTTGTTCATCAGTTTCATGAAATTTTGTAAAAATTATAACAATTGAATTTCAAGAGTTTTAATTAAAAAAAACAAAATATTTTTAATTTTTCATCATTATTTCAGGTAAAAATAAATCAACTCATATGGTCGATTGTTTAAAGCATGAAAAAGAAAATAAATGGTGAAACCCATCAGCCTTTATTTATGTAAATCATAAATCATCATCAAACTCAAACCAAACATAACCAAGTTAAAATCAAATTTTCACTATTTTTCAAAATTTCAAGAAAAAAAAATTCCATCAAAATATCTTTGATGATAAACTAAGTTATGGAATATATGAAATATTTATTGCACTTCTTAAATTTGTAGATAAATTCAAAGAGAAACTTAAGCGTCATAACCTTTGTTTGGAATATTTTGATGATTTTACTAACAATTTATTTATCTCTTTCTTAGATACCCAATTGTACAATAAATAGAAATCAAATAAAATCTTGAAAATACAAAAAATAACAAAAAAATGACTGAAAATTTTTTGGGAAAGGCAGTTTCAATCCATTGTAAAAATGGAATGGGCATATTTCAAGGTCATATAAAAGCTGCTACTCCAACAAAAATTACAATCATAAGAGCATTTCGTAATGGCATTCCATTGAAAAAACAAGACATGGAAATAACAATAAATGCTTCTGATATTGAGAAACTTGATTTAATCCCTACTCAAAATACAAGTTTATCAACCATTAGTATGGGAGAAACACAAGAAACTCCCGAGAGATCAAATCATGTCATAAGTAAACCGACTCCAATTAAAAAGGAAACAAATGGTGAAACCTATTCGGCATTTGCTAGCATGGTTGGAGCAATGGCTCGAACAAATATTGGTTCTGGAAATGGAAATTCAGGATTCAGTAATCCTGCCTCCGTGAATAAATCACCACAAAATGGAGCGAGTGGTAAATCTCAATCCCAAAAAAATAAATCAAAATCTCCAACGATGAAATATGTTAGTGACAACAACAAACAACAAAAACAACTCAACAGTAATAATGGACGAACGAAACCGATCGACGTTCCTGGAACAAATAATTACAAGTACACCAAGAAGCAGCAGCGACAACAACGATATAATCGGAATTCAGCTTTTGGAACACCAGTGGACGACTCAACTATGGATGAAGATTTTGATTTTGAAAAGAATTTGGCATTATTTGATAAACAAGCAATTTGGGATGAAATTGAAAACGGGTCTACTACACAAAAGCCTGATCTTCTACGTGAAACTAACTTTATTCAACAACAACAACCGAAAAAATTCAGACACGATGAGAATGTAATTTCTTCCAAACCACCACAATATAGGCAAATCGTTACAGAATACAAAGATTCGGAGGAATATGTAACGGATGATGGCTTAATAATTCCTGGATTACCCCAAAAGTTACGTGACAGAGTACAAAACCTTGCAGAAGAGCACGGTCTTTCATGGGAACGACAAAGTGATATGCTCGCTCGAGGTGCAACTGAATTGGCATTACTCTTATTGGGTGCCTCGAGGCGTTTAATTCCTAAAAATCAACATCAATGGCCCGTCATTACAATCATATGCGATGAGCCATTTAATGAACGCATTGGAGACATTGCATGTAACACAGGACGACAATTAGCATCGCATGGATTAAAAATTATGCTTCATATTAAAACTACAACGATATCGGACCGTCAAAGTAAAGAACTGGAATTATTTACTGATACGGGCAATGATTTTTGTTATTCTGTCGATGAATTGCCGCAGTCTGATCTTGTTATTCTCGCTGTGAAAAAATCTGAACTTTCAAAAGAAATAACAGATTGGATTTTGAATAATCGTGCTACGGTACTTGCTATAGATCCACCAATTGAGGGTGTGAAAAATGTTACTATTAAATGCTCATTACTTCCAATTTTACCTTTAGCTGGACTGAATAAAAATGCGTGTGGACGACTGTATCTATGCAACTTGGGAATACCATTAAAGTTTTATCGTGACTCTGGCATTAAATATAAATCACCTTTTGGTTCTAAATTCGTTATCCCATTGTATGAAGAGCCAACAACAACAGCAACAACATCCAGCGTTTAAAGATTTATATTTGATACTCTTTTGTCATGCTTTTTCAATTTTAATTTATTATTCACATTCATTTTTTCAAAGATAAATTGTTCAAAATTTTGGATATGTTTTATAAAAAATTTTATGAAAAAAATGACGATCTTTTTACCAAGAAATATATTTAAATTTCAATTGGAAACACCGAAATAAACTCTTTTATTATATTGGTCTATTTTTTATTAAAAATTCTAATGGTAATTTTAAAATATTAAAATTATCATCATTGAGTATTGATTTCAGTTCCGTGGCTTGATCAACAGTAAAAGCATCAAATTTATTTGTCAACAACAAATTCTGCATTTTTTTAATATCCTCTTTGCCTTGAAATCCTTCAACATCTGCCATTACATTGTTGATTGCCTCATGTAAAATATTTATGATTGACTGTGAAACATCATTAACTGGTTCACCTCTCATCATACAAGCTATATTGTGGTATAAAGTTTCAAAATCAATATTATCAGATAATTTAGGTGGAGGTTGGGCTTCTAAGTGAGCAATTGCATTCAAAGCTAAAGCACTTTCATTTTGAGGAACTGAAGATTTTGGATTTTCTGAATGTGGTGCAATTAATTTTGCAATTTTATGATACAATTCAAGTTGTCTTGTTTCTGCTTCTACCGCAATTTGTGATTTATATGCAAAATCATTTACATATTTAATAATATCATTTTGATTATAATCATTCCATTTTTGTTGGTTATTAAGAAAGAGTTCCAAATCTTCATAACCAACTTCATTAAACCTTTTGATAAGTTGTCTTTTGAAAGTTTTCTTATTTCGGATTTTGCGATATAATTTTTGGTCTTGATTAGTATTCATAATTCACAGATTTAAACAAATTGATACAATTCAAAAAAAAAAAATTAGAAGACAAGCGATTTAACTGCAGTGTTATTATTTATCCTGATGTTTTGTAAAGTCGTCAACGGTGCGCTGCGGTAGAAAAAATAACTCTTTAAATAGACTGTTATAATTATGTTCAAAAACTGAATTAGGTGTATATTTTGTGTTAAATATATTTGTTAGTCTTTTTATTTATTTTTATTTAACAGTAATCAAACAAAATATTCATGAATAAATGCTAATTTACGGTTTCAAATATCGATATTTGATTTTTTCACTGCCACTTTCGCCACAATACTCTTTAATGATAAGTCTGAATAAGAAAATATGAAATATTAGAATTATTGCACAAATAGAAAACCAAAATAGGGTTGGTAGACCGCCTAAGTTATGATGACCATGTCTGTGTAGATTCAGAATATGCGATTGATGAGCTGGAGCTAAAATGGAATAACCTTTTAGGATATGCTAAAATTATAAAAAGCTCAAAATTTTACCTTCAATGATTTCTTTCACATGTAAAGCATGTTTAAGATCTTCAACATGCTGTTTGTCTGTTGTAATGTATAAAATTGCCGTCAATGGTTCAGTTAATTTTACTGGAAACTCTTTGGGGGTATTGCTTAGTGGAATGGGGTCATCTAAACAACCACCATCACACGCATAATATGGAAGTTTGTCTTCTGCACGGTCTACTGAAACAAATAACACGGCCTTATTTTCATCATTAACTGAAACAGAAACATTCACATGTGTTAAATTTCCATAATTTAGTCTCCTAAAATGGTAATCACGGTGTAAATGTTTTGGATGAATATTAAATTCCAGATGATTGTTACTGAACCGAAAACCACCAAAACTTAAAACCATTGCTTGAATGAGACCAGATGCGCCTGCTTTCAATAGGTTATGGCAACCATTCTTTTCTAATGTAAGTAACCAAATACTGACTAAATTATTGATTTCTTCGAGAGCTGTCGGACTTTTCCATAAATTATCGGCTTGTAGTGTTGGATAATGAGCGTAACAATTTTCACTATACGAAAGTGCATTATAAATTTCTTGGCGTTTCGTTGGAGTAATCGACTGTTCTGACTCGTACGCCCTTACTTGGGATAGTATTATATACATTGTGTGATTTATACGATCTCCATTAAGGGCATTTTCAGCTTTAGAAGGACTTATTTGGAAGCCAGTAAACCAAATGTTTTTCCAAACATCTGTATGGGATTTTTTGAAAAGATAAGCACTAGATTCACTTTGGTAGAATTCATCAAGAACATTTTTCATCTTTTCAATAGCATCTTTTTCAATTGTATCTTTTTGTTGACTATATTTAGATTTATCAATCGGATCTGAATAGACAATGACCGTATAGAAATCTACTTTGGTTACCCCCCGTTTTTTCAGTGTAAGAATCCGAGGCATGATTTTGTAGACAATTGTAACTACTTTTACTTTTTTGGTATCGGGAACATCAACCATGCCTGTCATTACTTTTAACTCTTGTGAGTAAGATCCAACTTGTAGTTTAATTGAGTTTGTATTTGTTATCCAATCTGATACTCGAGGTAATACTAATTCAACATCTATAACGTCATTTAAAGTATTTGTGATGATTATCTCTTGCAAAAACAATTCCTTATGATTTCGGTGTGCATAGTATTCAAAATTTGCATAAAATCCACGATAACATGTGAATCTCTTTACAATGCCTTTATAATAATCCGTAACAAATGTTTCTTCAAAATTTTCCTTGTTTTTTGATATAACTGATACAACTGGATGAAAGTTAACATCTATTGCAAGACTTCGTCCATGTTTTATCGTAAAATGAGAATCTTTTTCTATTGTAAGTCCAAAGTATCCGTTTCCTACGTATGGTATAAAGGAATGATCTGATGTTTGTTGTTGATTTTTTGGATAATGTATGTATGCGTCATTATCGTGAAATAATGAGTAAATTGGTGTAAGTCTAAAACCGAGGTAAGATTATAATTAAATTTATTATAACAAGTTACTTTTTAAAGTCTTACCTATCATCAATACACCTCAATAAAGGGTCATGAATGTTAATATGACTGGACGATGAAAATAACCATCGCAATATACTTGGACCAAAATACAATAAAAATATGGCTACACCAAATAATCCAAAAAATAGACGACGAGATGCACCATCGACACGTTTTAATTTTCTAAGTACATCAGAAGCGTTCAAAAATTTCATATTTTACTTAAACATTAGAGAATTTTTATTTATTTCATAATTATTTTATCGAGCTAATTTTCCGATCACTGAATAAATTTTATTTGTTTACATCACAAATTATGAGCGACAAAATTTTTTTGCGACTTTCACAGTTTAAGGAGACAAACAAAATTATGTCAAATAAAAAAAAAATTAATTAGAAAAGAACAAAATCTTACACAAAAATTCAAATTCTCTCATAAATTAACGCAAAAATAACACAAAAACGACTTAGAAGTGTTCAAAAAAGTGCAGGTGGTATAAGATAGTATAACAAAATTATTCTGCGGAAGAAGTTTTGCAAAGAACAAAAATTGTTTTACAATTACATTCTAACACGTCGTCATATATGAAGAAAAATTATGTTCCCATTACGAAGAAAAAGAAAATATAAATATCACTTAATTAGAGAGACACAGCAAATCAATTAGTTTTAATTATAGAATAAGATAACGATTTATGGTTCAACCCAAATTGACTTTAAATTTCGATTGTTATTCCATATTTTGTTGTTAAGCTGAAGATTTTAAATTAAATGAGATCTTCTGTAAGTTACATGTTAAGTGAATCTGGACGGGAGCCTGAAATGTCTCATCCGGACTACAGTCAAACAAGTCATGATCATGGAAGCTTGTTAATTTTAACCCGAGGAATCGGACATAATAAATCAAAATCTTTACAAAAAGTTTTTGAGCGGATTCAGCAAGTTCATAATATTTGTGTAACAGGTAAGATAAAAAAATTCTTGAATTATGGGGGTGTAATTCATATTTATTTTCATAGATTCTTCACAACAACAACGAGACATTTGGGTAAGATATATTCAAGATCATCCTGTTGAAAATAATGATTGGGGCGATTTTCAAACACATCGTCGATTATTAGGACTGATTACAGTCGGAAAATTTGATACTCAAGTTGAATTAAATGAATTATGTCGTATTCATGAATCACTAAAAGTGAAATATACAAATACTCTATATGACTCACGATGTATTTTATTTGGTCCGAGCAAAAATGGTGAAGCTGAATTGCAATCAGAAAATGGACCAGATTCCTTAACATCTGGAACAATATCGTTAATTAGTAATAATAGTGGTGTCATATTAAAGCAAGAAGATGAAAAATCATATTCATCCGAAATAATTGAAAGCAATAATGTTGAAATTAAAAATGAAAATGATACACGAGAATTAAAAGATAGATTTACAACACCGTCCAATTTCAAAAGTCGGGCACTATTCTATGAAGCTGATGATCCATGCGAAGATCTCGAAACGAATATTCAAGAATTTGTGAACTCACTTTTCTGGATTCTCGAATCAAAACGTCTGGAAAAAACTCGTGAAAAGATTGATAAAATTGCATTGTTAACAGCTCCATTTGAAATTAAGGATTTTGTAGGTTTAGATATGGAGAGTAGAAATAATAAGAAACGGTGTATGGGTCGTGCATCAAAACATTTGGGTGATTTAACTTTACAAGCCGGTCTCGTTGCTGAGAGTCTCAACTTATTTTGTGCTGCAAGTGAAACATTACGTGCCATAGGAGATGCATTGTGGTTAGGTGCCGCTTTTGAAGGATTATGTTCAGCATCTGCTATTCTTCTGTATCCTCATTTAAGGTACCAAGCAGTAGGATCTAAACAAAACTCACAAGTGACAAAAAATGAACCAGAAAGTCCGACATTGAATGAAAAGAAAATTCTTAATAATCAAAAGTCCTTAACAACGGATCCTGAAACACCAGGATCGGAACAAAATTCCACTACTTCCTCTGTTTCGAGTAGTTCTTCGGTCACATCATCAGTATCAGGTGGTTCTGATTCTTCGACATCTAATAGTGAACACACAAATTCTAATAATGTAACTACGAATAATAGACAAGGTGTTCAGTATCCACCTAGCATTTTGACGCCTGATGAAATTGTTACAAGATATCGTGATGCCATTATTAATTATAGTAAGTACAAGCATGCTGGAATTATCGAGACTGAAGCGGCACTTAAAGCAGCCCGCATTTGCATCGAACAAAATCAAAAGTTAAATGTAGCAATGTTCCTTCAAAATGTACTGTATATTAATTTGAATATGAGTGAAGCTGAAAGAGTTAAGAGATTTGAAGTGTTAACTGATTTGTACAAAATAATTGGATACAATCGAAAAGCTGCATTTTGTCAAAGACTTGCAGCTTGGCGCCATGTTGCTCAAAGTAACCCAAATCCCAATTGGAGTGCAAGCTATAAGTTGATGCTAGAAAGTTTTCCTGGACATAAGTTATCATTAGAGCCAACTGAAGTTCTTACAAAAAATATTGGCTGGCCTGTACTTCAAATCGATCTTCTTCAACAATTGGTTGGAGCAGCACGACGACTGGGACAATCTGCACTAGCTACGCGTCACATGACATTTTTGTTGCAAACCATGTGGAGACATTTAAGTCCATCTGAACAACGTGAAATGGCTTTGCAATTACAAAATTTGAGTGCTCAATGTGAAGGATCTCCAGTTGCATTGAATTTAGAAAGTGGAACAACGATTCCACCTGCCAATTTAACAGATCTACCTTTTTGTTCTAGTTTTCAGTTGAAAGAACTATCGTCTTGCATTAAACCTCATAAAATTGTAGCGACTAAGACAGATTTTGGACCATTTATATTCACTCCAATACACTTTGGTTCAATTGATCGTCGACGAGGTGGAAGTGGACGAGCAAGTAAAAATGAAAGAAAGCTTACATTTGACTGGGTTCAACATGATTTATGTGAAGTTACAATTCAATTAGCAAATCCACTTTCTTTTGATTTACCTGTATCTGATATGCGGCTTTTAACTGATGGTATTGTATTTGAATCACTTCCACAAACAGTAATTCTACAATCAAATCATACGACAACAATCACACTTCAAGGAACTCCATTAGAAGTAGGAGAACTTTTGGTACGTGGTTACAGTACTCACACTCTAGGCGTAAAATCAAATTGTGAATTGAAAGATATGCTTGGTCGACAATTCCCAAATGAATTTGCAATAAATGTTATTCCAGCATTACCTCGATTAGAAATTCAAACATCTACTGCACAATCACCATCTATGTTTACTTTGGGTGGAAATAACTCTAATGTAATTGCTACTGCTTCAATGACAATGTATAACGGTGAATCACAAGAAATTATAATAACTTTGAAAAATACAAGCAAAGTTCTGATTGAGCATTTGGACTGTAAAATAACGTCAAGTATTGAACCAGGTCTGTTAAAGCGTATTTTTAAATTTTCACTAACAGAGTTGCAAGCGAAATTGCCTTTGTTACCTGATCAAAGTCTCGAATTTGTTGTGAATGTTTTTGGAGAAGCTGACTTTGTGGGTCCAATGACTACAAATACAACTGGACAAGACGGTCCTCATAGTCTACCAAGTGCTAGTAATAATCTCTCTGTTTATCATGTTCCAAGTAGAGCGAATTCTCCGACAAGTACACCGAAAAGAACAGAATTGACTTCTAGTTTTAGGTAAATTTATAAACAAAATAATTTATTTCATTTAAAAAAGACTAATTTTCATATTATGTTTTTAGATCAACACATTCGGGGCAATCTTCTCTTAACACTGTAAGCTTAAGCACTTTGAATGGACACATGCCACGACAGGTTGAAGCCCAAATGGTTTTTAGTTATTCTGGATCAAATGCACTTAAATCGGGATTTTGTAGGGAATGTTCGGTCAACCTTAATTTAGAACTTCTTCCAAGTGCTCAAATCACAAATTGGGATGTTCTTCCAGCTGAAATGTAAGTAAAATAATCAACATTTAAAAGGAATATTAAAAAAAAAATGTTTTCTAAACTTTTAGTGGCTCGCAGTTTTATTTAGTGCTTGATGTTACGAATCTAACATCGCAAGAAATGACATTGAACTATACTGAAAATAAAACAATTCTAATTGAAGCTAAAGAAAATTGTAGAATACCGGTACCTGTTGAACGATGTGATCTAGATAGCATATTAGTAGAACATGAGAAGACAATTGATAAGACAAGTAAAGTGGTTTTATTATTATTTAAACAAACCTTACAAATATTTTTTTTTCTATAGATCAAATCATGCCGATAGGCTTTTCTGATATTGACTTACCTGAAAAATTGTGCGCAGACCATATCTCGCAAGCCGTAAAACTGAAATGGAGCTTATCGGGAGCCGAAGCTACTGGTGTAGCCACCTTGAAAGGGATTTCACTATCACATACAATGCTGGATTTAGTTACTTTGGCTCCACTTCAATGGCGTAAGTTAAATGTTAATTAAAATTTCAAGAACATTTATAATATTCATATCATCATTTTAATATAGATATTTCAATCAATGATCAATCAATAGCACCTCAAAGTGAAGTAACATGCATAGTCGGTCAATCTGTTCCTCTTGCCATACAAATTTGTAATGTTTCATCAAGTGCTTTAAAAGAATTAACACTTTCAATTCAATTTTTCCAAGACTATCAAAATGGAATGCAAAATTATAGACTTGAAACTCGAGTAATTATGTCTGGTCCTAATCTGTAAGTTTATTATAAATTTCTTCTATTTTATTATTAATTTATTTATTTATTTTTAGAATTGAAATTCCGGTTCTTGATCAAAATGCAAAAGCATGTTACGAGTGCTCACTTATTTTCTTCACACCAGGACGTTTTAAAGCTGACATTCAATGCCAGACAAGTACACCTCACAATAATCCTTCACTTAAAGTAGGAAATATTAATACTTTCAATGCAAATGGTCCAGCAAATAATTCAATGCATGTTTGGCGGTTCATACCAAATGTAGAAGTTACTGTGGTTCTTGAATAAAAAAGGGAGAAATTATGTATTATTAATATCGTATTCACAATGGAAACAAATAATTATATTTGATTTATGAAATATAACTCTATATGCTTTAACAGAGAAGTTAGCTATTTTTCTGCAATAAAAGTTGAAATACAAATTCTTATAAGTTAAATATTGTTAGGGATATAAAATGAAACATTGGACACTAATAAAAGGAAAACATGTGTTAAAAATTATTTTCGTTATTTAAATAAAAAAATGAATTATTTTTTTATTTCGCTTTTTAAAATCAAATTATTATTAAAAGCATTAACTACTTCGTTTAAATCCAAAAAAAGTATTCGGAAAATTTGTTTATAAACATTCGACCCAGTGAACTAAAGGCCTAGGTTACATTTTAAAAGTATCTGACATTTTGACATTCCGCTTGTAAACAGAAAAAAATAAAATTAAAAATTGAAAAATTAACTAAACAAGTTTTCGGTTTTTTCTTTGAAATAAAGAAAATTTTTCATTAAAAAATATATTGATATTTTTTCAAGATGAAAAATACGACAAGAGAATTCTGTCGTATTTGCGATAAAGTGGTAGGTGAAAATGGAGTTGGATTTCACATGGAAGCTTTAAGTACGAATCAAACCTTTTATGATATATATTTATATTTATTTGGGATTAAAGTTACCAAAAATCCACTTGGTGTGTGTGCTCTGTGTTCAAAAGGTTTGGTATCAGCGTACCATTTAAGAAAAAGAATTGAAGAGACGGAAGAGCACATTAGTCGATATCGAGTAAAGAATGAAGAAAATTTAAGTGATGAAAAGAACAGTGTTCAGGGTTCTTCTTCTGAAGATGAAGATGAAGAAATGCCACTTAACAAGTTGGTTCCTTTGGTTAAAATAGAAGCAGATCCTGATGCTAGTTTGAAAATCGAAAATGAGGAAAGAGATGAAAATTCAATGATGGAAGGAACAAAACCAATGGATACTTCAGAGAAAGGTGATCTTATTCAATGTGTCCTCTGTGACTATTCATCGCATTCTAAAGGGAATTACCAGAAACACGTGGTTAGAGTTCATAAACGACAGAAAATGAGATGTGATGGATGTAAAAAAGAATTTCATTTGATTTATCTTTTGGAGGAGCATAGAAAAACTAAACACGAATTCAATCACAAATACGTACTCGATAAAAAGTTACTTGTAGAAGAGAGTGAAGAATCAGAATCTTCTGATTCAGATTCATCTGATTCAGAACCAGCTCGTAGAAGATCATCAAAATCCAAGAAAAAAACCTCACGAATGGAGGGTGAATTGATTCAATGTCCTCTATGTGATTATCAGTCAAATGTTAAAGATAATTACCAGAAACATGTTATTCGAGTGCATAAAAGAGCCCGAATGAAGTGTGATGGATGTGAAGAAAGTTTCCATCTTATATATCTATTACAGGAGCATCGTAAATGGGAGCATAATTTCACTCACGAATATGTTGTTGATGAATCGCTTAAAATGAAGAAATTTGATATTAAAGAAATCATACAAAAGAAACGTCCAATAAAATCATCAAAAGAACCTTCAGGTGCCGATGAACAAAACCTTTCTAATACTGAAGAGAAAAATGAAGATGGTACCCCTAAACGAATGTTTGCTTGTCCGATTTGTCCCTACACTGGTTTTACAAGAGACAATTTACGAAGTCATCATCGAAAAATGCATGATAAAATTTCATATTCGTGCGATGGGTGTTCGGCTAAATTTGAAAATTTCTACAAGTTACTATCTCATCGAAAAGTTAATCATGATTTTGACCATGAATATATTGTAGATGAGTCACTTAAACTTCAGGACATTGCAAGAAAAGAAAAGAAGAAAATTGATAAAGGTAAAAGTCATCCGTGCCCACACCCGGGTTGCAATAGATTTTTCAAAGAAAGACGTTATGTTACGAAGCATCTTCGTATGGTACATAAAATTAAAGTTGGTGGAAAAGGTCGACCAAGACTTGATCCTAATGAACGACAAACCTATGTCTATCCAGGTTATAAGGTCATGTGCAATCATTGTGGCAAATTCTTCTCAAATGTTACAATTGAAACTCATATTAGGAATAAACATCCGGAAGAACGTGATCCATATATTTGTCATTATTGTGGACATGAATCTAAAACTAAGAAACACTTGCAATTTCATTTTACAAATGCTCATGATTTGGAAATTAAAACAATACGGGGCACTGAAGCAACATATGTTTGTCAATTTTGCCCAAAAACATTTAGATTTTCACCTTCACGAGCAATACATGAAATTCGTTTTCACACGTTTGACTATCAGTATAAATGTGAAATTTGCAATAAAAAGTTTGCAGATAAATATCAATTAAAAGACCATTTTAAGAGACATGCAGAGGCTAAACGGCCCAGTTTGTGTTGTAATGTATGTGGACAATATTTTACAAGAAAAGTCCTTTTGGCACAACATTTATCAACCCACATCGAAAATGAAGAATTTGCTCAAAATGTTGCACATCTGGCAAACATGGCTGCTTTAAATTACAGCAAAAATGAGAACTACTAAACAAATGAATTTTAGTATTTTAACTTTTAAAACATTGTATTATATTCATGTTTCAATGTATGTCAAATAAAACTATAAAATTTACAATTTAGTCTCAAGAGATCCATAACCTTTTGCATTTACGTGAACATTTTCTAATTGGTACTTTTCAGCAATCATGTCCATTTTTAATAATGCACTTTTATTCATGACTGTACCTAGTGGTGGAGCTTCATATTCAGGATGGTGATTTGTCAGATGTGTTCTTAACAGTAAATTCACCTTGAATTCTTTGAAACACACTGGACATTCATAATTCTTCTCTGGAGCATGGCGAATATGTTTATGAACTCTTCTCCCTTTTTTCGTTTTGAACGCAGCTCCACAAAGTTCACAATGAAATGGCCGTTCGTCTGTATGAACATACATGTGTTGATTAAGTCTTGATCTAACACTAAAACTCATTCCGCAAATTTCGCACCTAAAATTTTTTTCACCTGTGTGACTGGCCAAATGTATTTTCAGTTCTCGTTTGAAAACAAATTTGCGATTACAATAATTGCAACTGAAGGGAAAATCAAAAGTGTGATATCGTGTTTCGTGAGCCTTTAAACTGATTGTATATTTGAAAGTTTCATCACAGTAATTGCATTGAAATAATTTTGAAATTTCTTTTCTCGCTTGCACAGACATATGCTTTGTTTCCATGTGATATTGAATATTCGCTTTGCTCTTGGTTGTTTTCCCACAAATATCACAAATAAATTGCTGTACTTTATTAAAATGAACTTTATCAATATGTGCTTTAATTGTGGACTTTAAGTATAACTCTCCACAGAAACTACAGAGTTCGGCGTTTTCTGAAAAATGTTTATGAACTTGACGTCGATGTTTATCCAAAAGATTTTGTTTTAAAAATTTTTGATTACAATCAGGACAATCCCATTCATTGTTCTCTTTTTTACAATCATTAGGATTTTCAGCATGAGTACGTGATACAGTTTCCTCATATTCCTCTATTTTGACATTTGATTTTTCCTTTTCTGACTTTTTGTTACGTGAATTTGTTCTATTTCCTATTTTTCCTACTTTAACAATTTTTAATGACTCGTCAACTTCGTAAGGATGCGTAAATTTGTGTTTGTATTTTCTGTGTTCTTCTAGAAGATAAATAAGATGAAAGTTTTCCTCACAGCCATCACATTGCATTTTTTGACGATGATGAACTCTTTCCACATGTTTTTGATAATTTGGTTTGGATCCTGTCTTATAATCACACAAAACACATGCAATTTCTTTTAACTCAAACAACATACGTTCACATTTTGGCACATATCCTGTTTTTAGAGACTCATCTACTTCGTACTCATGAGTAAAATAATGTTGTTCTCTTCTATGCTTCTCTAGAACATAAATCAAATGATGACTTTCTGAACAACCATCACATTGTAGCTTTTGCCGATTATGAACTCGTTCAACATGTTTTGCATAGTTATCTTTCTTGGGGTTTTTGTAAGGACAAAGAGGACAGGCAATAATATCATCTTCAATAAATTGACCCAATCGATCATTTGGTTGAGTTCGTTTTTTAATCTTTTGGGAAGTCAAAACTGGTAATTCTCCTTCTTCCAAATTGACTTGGTCTTCTTCTTCTATTGGTTCTTCTTTAATAAAATTTTCAATTAAAATAGTCTCAGGCACTGGAGTATCTTCACATATATCTTCTGTGAAACTGTTTGACCTTTGATTTTTGCGTAGTAACTCTTCAAACCATTTTTCATTTTCTGATACCTTCTTTTTGAATTCATATGATACTTTAAGAGTCTCAGAACAATCAGTGCATATTAAATTAGATCCTGATTCAATTGGTGGTACATGTAAAATATCTTCGTACATTTGGAAAAAAGTTGCTTTTTGACGATTCACATAATCATCCATGGATCTAAGTTCATCAGAATTATTTTTAAAACACACTCGACAGGCATCAACGTCCATTTTTTGCAATTTTTATAAAAATCGTTAATGTGAATCAATATCAAACGATGCAGATTGGTTTAGTTTTATTTACAATTTTTTTTGTTTTTGCTTGATTTTTTTTTCCAGTCATGTCTTTCCTTTTTGACATTTATGTGCGACACTTGTTTACTATTTTTTTTTTTTTAATTGAAAAATAAACAAAATTTTCAACTTCAATTGAATTGTTTCTATAAATAACTGAAAGTTAATTTTATTTTCAGTACAAATCACTTCCATTAGAGATCACCATTTCAATAATTAAAAACTTTGAACTGCATTTTGTATTAAATTTTATTTTAAAGTTTTATGAAATTGACTTTCAAATGATGGCCTTCTTTGAGTAATTTCCTGAATTCTTTTGATTGCTTGCTTATTCATAACTGTACCAGGCGGTGGCAACTGATAATCCGGATGAGTTTTAGTACAATGAACTCTCATCGATTGATTCACTAAAAATTTTTGGGAACAAACTGGACATTCGTATTTTCTCTCTTCATGAACATGTTGATGAGTTTTGAGAGACTTTATTGTCTTGAATGCCGCATTACATGTTTTACAAATGTATGATTTAATATCAGTATGTGTAGCTATATGATTATTTAACGTACTCTTTCGTCCGAACCTTGCTCCACATTTAGGACAAATGTAATTCTTTTCACCTGTAACAAAAAATGTTTTTTGTTAGAACAAAGTTAACTTTACAAAGTCATATATTACCGGTATGAGAAATCATGTGGCGTTTAAATATGGCAGAGTTGTAACATTTCATTCCACAAATTGAACAAATATGACGATAGTTTTTTGTATGAATGGTGACTTCATGATAACGCCTACTACCATTATTTGCAAATGTTTCTGGGCAATATCTACAGATAATCGCACTTTTTTTCATGTGTTGATATCGTAAGTGATTTGCGATTGACATTCTTGAATTGTAATTATTTCCACAAAAATCACATATGTAAACCCCTGCATCTGACTTCTTGTGAATTATTTCGATATGTGATGCAAGTGAAGAGAATTTTAAATTTTTTCCACAGTGAGGACAAATTGTCATCTCTTTTGCTTGTTGCATTATGTTTATTGACTTGATGTCGTGAACCTCATTTCGGTGTTTGTTTAATTGAGATTTTTTTTCAAAGGTTTTATCGCAGTTTGGACAGCTGTGATGATTTTTTTCTTCGAATTTCATAGGGTCATGTTTAATTTTAATGTGTTTTTCCAGTTGAAATTTTAAATAATAATAATATGAACAATTTTCTTCGAAACATTTGATTTTTTTTTCAGAATGGTCCGAAACGCAATGTTGCGATATGCTATGCTTCGTATTACAAATCTTGTCACAATATGGACAGTGAAACAAGTCTACCTTTTGATTTCTTTTGTTCAAATGTTTTTTAAGGATTCCTTCAGCTTCTTCTTTGATGATACCATCATTAAAATTAGAAGCAGATTCAAAATTTTCTACTTTCAATGTATTTATTTTCAGAGTTTGAAAATCAATTTCTGGCTCCAATAACTCATTTTTCACCTCAATTTCAAAAAGCTTTTCATTTCGCTCACATCTTTTTTTGAATTGATAAACTGTCGAGAGTTCTTCTGCACAAATCGAGCATATAAATTGTGGCCCGCTTAGCAGTGATACAATGAATCCGGTAACATAATGGTAGACCTCAGAAATTGTTATTTTATCAAAAGAGATCAATTCTCGCAGTGAAACAACACCATGTTGATTTTCTTCCAAGCAAATACGACACTTTTTGCCAGTTTCCATATTTCATAAATAAACTTTTAAAAAAATATAAATTAGTTTGTTTTTGTTTTCATTTAAATGTCGATCAAAACATTCCCATGAAAAGTCGCACAAGATGTCGCCAACCCAGCCAGCATTCTGTTTCTAAAAGTATTCCAAAACAATTCTTTCAGAATCGAAGAAGTTCTTTTTTTCTTCTTTCAGCTTCCGAGCTCAGAAGGGAAAAAGAATTCTTCTCGAGAGATAAGACCCGCTTAATTTGTTCTGAAAGAATTCTTTAAAGCAATTCTAAAAAGAATCTTTTTAAAAGAACTCTTAGAGAATGACGCATGAAAAAGATTATTTCAGAATATTTTTTACCAACTTTGTAAAATAAATTTAAAAATTATGAACATTATTTATTATTATGTTCATTATTTTTAATATTAAGAAAAATGTATTTTTATGCATCATAAATTATGTGCCATTTAAAATTTACTGTAAAGTTGGACCTTAAAGGCCTAAAAACAAGATGGGCTTCACAAATTTTGAAGAAAATGAAAAAATTTCCATGGAAAATTCGGGAAATGGAAAATTTTTTTCCAAAATTTTTTACAAAATTTTTTAAACTTATATAAAAATGCTTTTACATTTAAAATATAATTGTTTTTTTTTTAAATTTACTAAAAAAAATCTATATACAAAAAATATTTGTCTTTCATAATTTTCGTTAATTTTACCAAACTTCAAAAAACGGCAGACATTTTAAATTCTAAAAAAAGCATACTTCAAGAATGAAAATAGTATTCTGATTTTTTTCTGAGTAAGAATTCTCAACAGAAAACTTAAAGAATGGAAAAAGAACGGTTTCTGAAAGAATCCTTTCTGAAAGAATTCTTTTTTTAGATCTTCTTTTTGGATGTTGGCTGGGAAATACATCAAAATATTTATGTAAACAAAAGAAGTTTTTTTTCCAAATCAGAAGTCACAAACAAATCATAAGTGATTAACTAAATAATCCAACTTGTCGTTAACTGAATAGTTATGTTCAAGATATTTTGTTTAATAAAATATTATATTTCACTATAAACTAATATTTTTACAAGCATCTCTTTTACATGTCTCTATCTGTAGTATTTTCTGAGGTAAATTTACAAAGGTTTTGAGAATCTTTTCTCATTTAATAACTTTTCGGTGATTAAAAATCTGAAACTCTCCCTTTTCGCTCCCAGTCACCATATCTGGTTGGTTCTGGTCCTCTAGGTCCTCCAATTTCACCTGTTTTAGGGTTGACATTATCAGGGAACTTTTCAAGTGGTTGTTTTTCCTGATATGGATGAGTCCCAAGCTCATCTAATTTTCCAATTGGAGTTTTTTCGCGAAGTTTTTTCTGAAATTCAGCCATTCGAGGGCTAACTTTTGGTCTACCAGACTTATCTTTTTCCTCATGACCTTCTTTATGATCATGGTGATCATGGTCGTCGTGGGACAAAACTGAAGTCGTAGAAATGTTTTGGTTTGCTAAAAATTATATAGAAAAAACTGAATTTAGATCTTAAATCCAACACAAAATAATAAAATTTTACCTGAAACCCATCCATAAATTTGTGTTTTCACACGGAAATGCGTTGATAAAAATCTCCCTAAACTTGCTCTTATCATGGTTGTCAAGAAGTCTGAATATGTTACTTGTTATTGGGTTCTTTTAGTCTATTTTTTAAGGTTTTCAATGACATAAACAGTAAATTTGTACAATTTTCCAAAAAAATCCTTGACTGACCTTTTGATAAATATTCGATATTTGGTAAATAAAAATTTTGACTGCAAATGTGCTAAGTGGCTGATATACTCTGTTTTCAGGAAAAAATCAAATAACTTTAGACAATTTAAAACAGGTTTTCAAGAAACTTAAAAGTAAGGCAGCTTACTTTCATGATATGTTGTTTTATCAGGAAGATAAATAGGACATTAAGAGAAGAAAAACTATTACCTTAATTTTTGTAAAATACTTCTCTTATTCAGACAATTGCCTGTTTGACAGTTTCTTTAATTTTGTTTATATAAAAAAATAGATACAAAATTGATGAAAATGTTCTAAGTTCCTTTAAACTCATTAACTAAAATATAATGTCAGAGGAATGTAAAAAGTGTAGAATTTGCCTCGAAAGTACATCTAAAGATGTAGTTCCATTGCACTTGTTAGTAGAAGTTGAAAAAAGTTATGCTGATATTTACGAATATTTATCTGGATTGATTCCCAATAAAGGATCGCAATATTTATGCTATGCTTGTAGAGAAGAGTTATTAAAGGCTTATGAGTTTAAGAAAAAAATTCAAGATTGTGAGAAAATTTGGAGTGTTGACATAAAAATAGAAAATGATATTCCAATTGAAGTTGCTGAAATAGACATTAAACCAGATACAGAAGCTTTGGTTTTTGTTTCTACTTTAATTCCGCAAATAGAATCTGAAATACCAGAGGGTAAAACTGAAACCCGTACTCGTAGCAAATTTCATGACGACTTTCAGTGGCCAGAAATATCAGATGCGGAATCGGATAAAAATGAAAGTCAAAATGCGATAGAATCTTGTCCTTATTGTGAAGCAACTTATAAAACACATAACAGATTATACAAACATTATTACAAAACTCATAAGGGACATAAATTGAAATGTGTAGATTGCAATAAAGAGTTTTTATTTTTTGATCCATTCGTAAAACATCGTCGTAAAAAACATCAATCTAGTGATATTAAAAGAAAATTTGAGATTATTTATCCAACACTGTCAGAAGATTCAAAAAATGCCAAGACATTTGAATGTCCATTCTGTCCTGAAGTTTTCAATGTAAAAAATCGACTTACACATCACAAGAAACAACAACACCCTGGTATGAAATTACCAAAAAAAGATCATAATGAACAAACAATTTGTCCAGAGTGTGGAATAATGATATTTGTTCGAGCTCTTGAACGTCATCAACGGACTGCTCATAATGCAACCCCACGTGAAACTTACATTTGTGATTTATGTGGAGCTAAGCTTGTCTCTAAAGTTGGAATGGGAATTCACATGCAACTTAAGCATTTACATACCACATTCTTTTGTAGACATTGCACTGAAAATTTCCCTACTCCCGGAATACGCCGTACTCATGAAATACGATTTCACACAAAGAATTATAAACATTGTTGTCATTTGTGTGACAAGAAATTTATAACTGGAGTTCATTTGAGAAGTAAGATTTTAAATTAAACTATCCTTATTCATTCATTAAAATATACCTATTTTTTTCCAATAATAGAACACATCAATACCCATACTAAGGAAAAACAGTTTCCTTGTGAAGTTTGTGGGATGCGCTTATCTACAAAAGATGGACTAAAACGACATTTAAGTACTCACAGTGATGAAAGGCCACATGCCTGTGAAATTTGTGGACTAGGTTTTAAAACTGCCCATGTAATGAGAATGCATATGAAAAGTCATCGAGAATGGGATTATGAATGTCCTGTATGTGCTCAAAAGTTTTTGGTGAATCAAGCTTTGAGAATTCATGTAACTAGAAATCATCCAGAATATCAACTGCCACCTCCAGGAACTGTGATGAATAAAAGTGCGATAAGAAAAATGGAAGAAATTAAAGCAAAGTATGGAATGGAAGATGTAACGGTTGCTATGTTGGGAACGAACAGAGGCAATAGAAGAAATCCACCTGTTAATCAAGGAAAATTGCAATAAAATTACATGCATTAATAGATAACATATAAAGTAAATTTTTATTGGTTAATGATTTTACAATTTAATTTTTTTTATGTCATCTAGCTTGAAGTCTGTTCTAAGAGCTAAAACTGTTCTCATTTCATTTTTTGTCAAACGCCATATCGTTCCCTGGTCTTTAGGATCATAAAAATCCAGTAAATCAGTTACCTTTTCAAGGTTTAGTAAAGTTGCAATTTGACTAAGTCTTTGTAATTTGTCTCTAACAGCCCATGATCCGATATTTGTGAAATATGAAGCTAGTGTACGCATCTCTGTATCAAGAACCAACCCTCCAATCTTGACGAAAAGAAAAATACAATAATAATTTTTTCAAATTTTTTTAGTTAATCAACTTACTCTGTTATAAGTGCACTTTTTAATAGCTCGTTCCATTCTTGCAGTAACATCTGTAACAATTATATCAACTAATGCATCATAATTATTTTGACTCAATTGAATTTTAAATGAATTAAGCAAATCATCTAGTTGTACAATTAAACTCTGAACAAATGTTTCTCCAGCTTCATAAACTGCCAGTTCCTCATCATTCATGTTGTGATTTTGTGATTGAAATTGGTCAACCCATGGATGAACTCTTGGCTTAATTGCACTTGATCGTAACTGCTGCATTCCGTAATCAATGACAGCTTTTAAAGAGTCACTGAATGACTTTAATCCAGCAAGACAAGATTCTAATATTTCATTTTCTCGTTGTGTTGTCAAAGGGAATGCACTTCTAGTTTCATCACCCATCATTTTCCACAATGTTTCAATAAACTCTAAGCTTTTATCAGCATTATTCAATTGTACAATAAAATTAGTTCTCCCTTGTTCTGCATCATTTGTTTGAATGCGACCTTGTTGAATACTGGTTTGGAATGCATTGTATGCTTGTGCAAGATCTATATAGCCCGAGGGATAACCAGCTTTTAGAGGGGTTCTCAAAGCATTTAAAAAATCTTGATCCAGACAACTTGCCGCATTGTTAATTACAGCACATACTCCATCAAAAGACTGGGTTCCAATCGAACGACGAATGCATTTCCTAGCTATAAAGAAAACATCATCTATCATGCTCGAATTTTGCTGTCCAGCTTCATATGAGTCTAATGAAATTGCTTTTAAGACACTTTCTTCCATAAAATAGCGTTCAAACTGTAAGTATGTACTAATGAGTTCTTGCATTTGTGTTTTTAATCCAGATTTGCGGATCAAATCATCCAAATTTGACAGCCTTTTTTCCTTTTCTTCTTCACTCAATGTACTTGATTCTAAATCGTTCTACAAATAACGGTACTGTTGTAAAATTAAAATTAAATTTTCATAAAATACTTACATTGACCCTTTTTCTAATGAATTTTACATACAATTCAGCTCTCGAATGCATCATGGTAATTTCATTAATCAACACATCGACATCTTTCGCACTTAACTTGTCAATAGATCCGCCGGATGGTTTTCTGTAATGACCAGAACTGATTGCAGACGCTCCAGACACTTTATTATAATCATTAATTTGAGATAGGCGTCTGGAAATTTGCCGGTTATTTTTGAATTCAGTCACCAGTTTTCTTATTTCGTTGTCACATTCACGTTGTAATAACGCGACAACTTGGACAAGTCTTCCAAACCCATAATACGTTTCAATAAGTGGCTGATTTGTCTCAATAACACGTGCCATTGTTTCTAATAATACGGTCATGGTATCAGCAAAAGCGATTGGCATTCGTTTATCTGCTTTTGCTTGATCCATACTTGAGCGTAATTCTTTATCAGCTCTTGTTCTTAATTTTGTACAAATATAATTAAAAAATCTCTCAATGCCCTCATCGTGCATTCCGAGCAAAGGAAATATTTTAAAGAATCGTTCAACTGATGCCATATCGTCGGCATTAACTGCCTCATCAAACTTTTGTGTCACAACAAGACGGATTTGATCAGCCGCTTTTTCGAGTGTTGATACTGCTTGACTTACAGAACTTATTGATTCGGATACATCATCTGCGGTGCGTTTTAATAAAGATTTGTCCATTGATAAGAAACGATTTACATGAGCGGCTCCTTTTTCATAGTCCTCATCACGAATAGCTTGAATTACTCCTTCACTGCATAGCTGGAGATCAATTAAATCATGGACACGTTTCTGGCATTCACTTACTCGGGATCGGGCTTCGTCCAAACAACGTACTTTTGCACTTACATTTTCAGCCAGATTAGCAGTGGATATTAGACGATCGGAAAGATTTTTGGCATCAGAATGTGTATTTGATAGAGTGCTCATTGCTTTACCGATACTTAAGATTTGAGCCTCTACATGACATTGCTTGGAAAGAATATTTTGAAGACGGGAATTTATCTCCTAGAAGAATTTCATTTAAATGTATACGTGTCATGATCGATTAAATTATTAATTAATGATAATTTACCTCAATTCCTTCAGTTTTGTCTTCAATCGTATAACTCATATTACAAGGACACCACCGTGCTCTCAATGAATCCAAAATGTTATTTGGTTCATAAAAGTTTAAAGTTTTTTTTTATTGATGACTATTTTTTGTTTTTTGATAAACAAAAACACTTTTAAACGCAATGAAACGCAAAAATATGAACACTTGTGATTGCGGTTTATAAAAAAAACAATCAGCTGAGTTTCAAATCAAAAATTTCATGTGTTCTGACAGTTATAGAAAAAAAAATTAAAGGTGTTTTGTTTTAATTATTTCTCTTTATTTAAAACTTTTTAATGGCATGAAGTTACATTTTCAATTCCATTACATGCATGAATGGTTTCATCATAGGCGCCTTCAAAGCCACAGTTGAAAAGTCTTGGTTTTTCACCGACGCAAATGAAATATTTGTGACAGTCTGTTGGATGAGGGTAATCACGGTATTCTTGAGGTATAAATTGGGCGTTAGGATTTGGTGGACACTTAAATCCGAGGAAAGCTAAAAAATAATTAAATTACATTGGGGTTGAAATTAAAATTAAATAAAAAACCTTCAGCATCGCAATCTTCCACCTCATCAGGCCAATCACATCTGTATGTTTCACTATTCCAAGCCAGACCTTCAGGACAATCGAAAACAAACGATTTACCATCAACACAATTCATCCATTGACCACAGTTGGCTCGATCTCCAATTCTATAATAGCCATATTGATGTGGACATTCTTCAGTTGGATTTGGTGGTTGTAATTTAGCGCGTGAACCACAATCAACATCAACGGGGTAAGTACATGGATAGCTAAACCATGAGGCTTTATCATTAAATAGCAGTCCTTCGGGGCATAACTTTTCTTCTGGAACCCCATCCTTTTAGAAGTTTATAAAATAAGTCATTTATAAGATATTAAATTCAGAAATACTTACAGTACATTCAATATAGCTATCACATTGAGATGGATTAGCAAATCTTCCATTCTTTTCAGGGCATGATTGTGTATAAATTCCTAAAATAAACATAAGTTTAATTAATTAGTTCATAAAGCATAATTTTGCATGAATTTCCCGTATATGATTTAAAAAATCATAATAGAAGAAGGAAAATTGTTCCAGGTAATGAGAGATTTTCATGACACTTTTAACGATTGAGATTATATTAAGGTTAACACATATCGAAGAATGCATAATAAATTTAAATATTCATGCACAACGTTTCTGTGACATAATCAATGTTTCATCTTCAATTTCGAATAGATGAAAGCAAAACCTGTTTTGATTTTTTAGTTGAACAGTGTGTCATCTCTTAATTTCAAGGTCCTTTACCGTTATGCAAATTTATTTTCACATTTTTTCTGAAACTTCTTGAACTTAAATGGTTTTTTTGGACAGGAATGTGATTGGAAATATTTAATTAAGTAAATAAAAAAAATTGAAACAAAAAAAAATGAAAAAAAATTTACCAAACACACAAAATGCTAAAAAGCTAAATATCCTAACGTTACGTTTACTTAATAAAGTCATATTTAAAACACGACTTACTGTTCGGAAGTTAAAAAACGACTAAAGATATTTTTCATACTTGGTTTCAAGTGACTATAAAATGATGTGCATAAATTATTAGGTGGTGTTATATAGAAAGGGATGATCACTTTTAAAAAGCAGTCGAAATTAACGGGTTTTTTCATGATAAAAAAAAAAGTTAAACTTAATCATGAATGAAAAATATGACCACATTTCCGTATCTCGAGTACACAATATTTAGAAAATGGCAAACACTGTACAGTGTAGAACAGTTTATAAGAAAATTATGTCTTATCACTCAATCAGGAATTCTGAGACTTCAAGACCCATCAAATTTCAAAACAATTGTGGAAAATACATACTTTTAGCCAAAAAAAAATAAGAGGTTAAATTAAGACACATAAGCCGACATAAGATCCGGATCCTGGTCGAGTATCAAAGAGTCTAACAACTTAACACAGACAGTCATGATACAAATTCGCAATTTTTTCGACTCAATAAGAAATGCGGGAAAAAATATTTGACTTCTTTAAGTTTACTTTTCTTTGAGTTTTTAAAAGCTAGTTTTACTGGGATCTTCTTTAAGAGCGATATTAAAAGAAAACGAACATTGTGGGCATTTATAGGCGTCTGTCTATGACAACTTGAAGAATCTGTACAAAGGCGAATAAAAGCTAAAATCAACTTAAATTACGAAAGAAAAGATCAATCTCAATTTGAAGTGGCGTAATATTAATATTAACTAACCCATCCAAGTCTTCAGTGGACAAAATAGATATAACGAAAGATTTTTGTCTCTCAATGTTTCAAAAAGTTCATAAATAACGATAATCATTTGTATTTTAAATAATGTGCATCATCTTTAAAATGGCTTAAACAGGCTAAAATAAATTAAAGTTCTGTTCAGGACATTTTCATTTTTTAAAGCTATATTGATGTGGAATATGCAGGATAAATTCAAAATATGGAAATGCGTTCGCATACATTATTCACGACCATGTTCTACAGTTTTTATTTAAATTATGTTTTCTGTCTATTGAGAATCATGTTGTCTAACAAAAACTCATAAAAATAAAACAACTATCACTTGTATCCGCGAACAAGAAGACTAGCTTTTCAATGCCAATCTTATGTTTCTGTGTTAAATTTTAATATTTTGAGTTGGAAGATTGAAAGAAAAGGTTAAAAGAAAAGAAATATATTTTTAAATTATTTCTAATTTTATTTTATTATATAATCAACTACAATTTAAGTTTCTAACATTCTAAAAGTTTTATATTTTCAGTTTATTTTTTTTATACAATAAGTATGCACTATGCACTTTATGTATTTTAATAATTTTTTCCATTATTTTTCTTAAAATTTTATATTTTTTTATTTTATGATTAATATTTAAGGTTATAATATATTTTCATCTCAATATGTTTAATTATTTATAAGGAGCTTCAATTACTTACAAACTAAAATTTTAAGATTAAATTTCGAATAAAAAAAAGAAAACAAAACACTAAATATTAAGGTTTTACTTGCAGTTTCTAAAATATCAAAAAATGTAATCACAAAATTGAAATCATAATATCCTGCTATTCTTTTTTTTCGTAAATGAAATCAAATTAAGTATAAATGTTCAATCAAAAAAAATTATTCATCGGTCACAGTTCCGGATTGTTTAAAATATTGTAACTAGTTTAGTTCAGCTAATTCAGGATTCTCAACATTTTGGGGCTGTTGTTGGTTGTTTGTTTTAACCATACATGATCGAGCAACAGATTCAAAAAGTCTATGGAATATAATAAATTTTAGTATTTGCTATCATTATAAATTAAAATTGTCCTTACTTTTCAATTTCTGGTGCACAATGAACAAAATCATGTTTCCAGAATTCATATTCAGGATTTTTGATGAGTTCAATGAAGGTGATTAGCAGTCCCCATGGATGTGGTCGATTTACAATCAAGCGTTCCAAGAGAACGCGAGTGATCTGCTCCTGAAATAATGAAAAAAAAAACACATAAATTTATGAAAAAAAGGTTTTGAACAACTAAATTTACCTGAATGGCTTCTGAGTTTGTTTCATGGAACAAATATAATAAAGTACAACTGAAATAATGAGTGTGACTATTTGGATATCTCAATTGATTTGCAATAGCATTCAAGAATAAATAGCGACCTTCATTATCAGAATCGACAGCCAAATTTTGGAAAATGTCCATATGGGCACTTGAAGCAACTGTTTGTTTACTCGGAACTTGATTCTTCAATCTATTAATTTTATGAATTATTTTAAAAGTTGAATAAAAAACAGATAAAAAATCATACCTTATATGAGCAATAGCTTGTGTTCCAACATATAAAACAAGTGCATTCATCAAAGGGATGTTATATCTTGATCCTGGTTCATTTGAAATTTGTAAATTTCTTTTCAATTCAGCGAAGAATGTGACAGGTGCACGTTGTTTCAAATATGAATCCAAATCTTTTTTGAAACTTGCAGGCTGGATTGCAGCAGTATAATTTGTGCAAATTCTTGGAGGTGTTGTGATATCTGCCAATGTGCTTACTTTCAAATTTGGCGTAAATGGATCCGGCAAACGCATATTACGTGGATATGCCGAAAGAATTAAGTTTCGCATTTGTATACAATTTGGTGGAATTACGTCACAAAATCCAAAATGATAATCGCATAAAAATTCGGGAAAATCATGCAATAAAACTAAAAGAACACGTAATGTGCCTTTATAGAGTACAGTTACTGGTTTTGCAAGTTCAGCATTTCTCAAAAAGGGTGCTAAATATTTGAACAAGTCAATTAGCAATTGTGAATACATAAACCAGCCTTTTTGTTGCGGAATCATCGCCAAAATTCTACCAAGAAAAACACGATTAGAGATGAGCTCGAGCCAAGCGTAACAAAATCCTGGAGCGTTGGCTGGTCGTAACATGTGATATGTGTGACAGAATGCTGTAACAACCTACGCGTTTGAATATAAAAAACCAATTAATATATTAATAAAAAAAAAAAATTAATCTTAGTTGAGTACTTACTCCAACACTGATATTTTCAAGAATAGCATCATGAGCACTCAATTCAAGGAAAAGCATGATAAAAATACGTTGGTAGCCAAATTGTTGGAAATTTGCTCCATGTAATTGTTCCTGATCTTGTAATAAAATTCCAACAACAATGCCAAGAACCTATAAAGAAAACATCATTTCATTATTAAAATAACTAAAGATAAAAATTCACCATACCTTGTTTAAAAGGTTCAATTTTGTATTTGAATTGCTTCCATCACCTGAATGTCTTACGAGCAATGCAATTAATCTGACATATGCATCAATCCAGTGGTATGTTTTTGTCTTTGCAATAGCTTGAGTAATTGTTGTATCAGCCAAATTACGATAAGATGCTTCTATGCACATTTTTGTAGCGATTGTAAAGAATTTTGTTAATTGTTCGTCTCCCTTGAGTACTCCCAAGAAATTCATGCGATTTACAAAAGATCCGAAATATTTAACTGGATCTCGACCATTCATTTCGTTGTGATAAGTATACACCCAGTGACGGAAGAGATGTTCTGTCTTCTCGGCAAACCCGTCAGTGTCTACAACGTCAGTTGTCTGTAAAGAAATCAAATAAATTGTTATTGGTTTGAACATAAATAAACAAAATAAAACCTTACTCTTGCTTGCAACATTCCTGAATGAATGTAAGATGTAGGTCCACTGAGTGCTCTATCAACTAATATACTTGATGGATCTTGATTTGATCTAAGCATATCAATCAAATGAGATAATCCTTCGGGAGCACGTGGATGGGCTGCTAATCGGACAAGCATATCAATTGTTGTCAAAAAGTCATTTTCGGTTACATTATGTTCTGGTCTCTCATCAATAAAATACATTTGTATTAATTTCATGGCAAGAGTTATTGCCATGTAATTGTTTCCACTATCGATTACGGCTGCTAACATTTGGTCATAAGTCGGTAAATTAACAAAATTGGAAGAAATCAACAAATCAATAGCATCAATATTATATCGATTTTCTTCACGACACTCAATCATTAATTTTGCAATTGCCTTATTTGTCCAAGAACTACCGAAACTACGATTATCTTGTAATAGACGTAAAATGCGAAGATGAATATCTCGATAAAGTTTTATTTGCTCAACACAATCTGGGATGTTAATGAGACCCTCCATAAGGCTTTCAACAGTTTTTTTGAGCAATATCATTCCAGTTGTATTATCACGTGTACGACGAGCATTCATCAAATACTCAAATAGTAGATTAATGTTTCCTAAGTGCAATTGTAATTGTTGCATATTTATAGCAGCATTCATAAAAGTTTCCATCTTTGCAGCAATTTCATCATAAATTACACTTATCTCATCATAAGGTTGCATTGTGGATGGTACAGTATTGAATGGAGTAACTGCAGCCATTGGTGGCATTGGTGCACTGATTGGATCTTGGAAAAAGTTTGGTAGTTTTGGCATGAATGCAACAGGATCACGATCAAGCATCGGTTGGAAACCGGGAATATTTCTGGCAAACTCTTCATACACAGATAGTTGGGGAGATCCAACATTACCAACCTTCAATCGAATTGTTTCAGGGAGACGCTCATTTTGATATGCAAGCACTGTTCCTTCGTAAAATCTTCGGCCTTCCTGTCTTGCTTGCTTACGAGCCTCATAATCTGGAGTAAGAACCTTATCCATTTCAAGCACAGCTTTTTCCATAGCTGTTTTCTGAATGAAAACACATGCTAATTCAGTATTGTCTGACGCAATTTGATTGGCAGCAGCTTCAATAATTTCTTTTTGAGCCGGATTTAAGGTTGCTTGGAATAATGTTTTGATGTTGTTTTGTAAATTTTGTAATAGTTGATCACGACAAGTGATCATGGCCATACCAGCTGCTAAATTACGGACAATATTGTGAGCAGCAGATCTTAATCGATTCTCATCAGGTTCTAGTGCAAAATCTTTCCTTACAATTTGTTCACTTGTCTTAAGTGCAATTTTAACACTACGATCTACCACAGGCGAGATCCATTCATTGATTGTGCGTTCAATAGCAGATCTTACAACAGCTTTCAGTTGTGGATGAGACATGAACAATCCTATATTTGGATTGTAAACGATTTGATGAGCGATAGTTGCAATACTCGTAACATTGATGTCCATGACATTATAGCGTGGCTCCGGAGGATTAAGCATCATTGCTGCTGCTTCAATAGATGGTGAAGCAGAAGTGATATTGGATGTACTTGGTGTTGCAGTTAATTCTTCGGATGTTGGTAAATTTGCGAGAACACCTGAACCTCCCGAATTAATTGGTCCAATTTCTTTAGGTTTGGATGGTTGTGAAAGTTGATATTCAATATTTATAGCACGTTCTGGATCTTTTAAATAAATTGCAGGTTTCAAGTCACTAACGTCAATACTCAGATTTTTACATAAAACCTCAATTTCAAATTTTAGATTTAATTTGAGTTCTGGTTCTTGATGTAACTCTGCTAAAACATTCATTATAGCCATTGTCCATGGATTTGGTGGTTTGAAAACTTTACTTTTTGCACAAGATTCCAAAACTTTAGCAACAAATGGCACAACATAAAGAAGTTCTTGTTGACCCTTGTTGTATGCTTCTACGAGCAAAGACTTGAGATCTATATCAATTTGTAAAATAGGCTTATTGCGAGCTAATGTGAGCATGCCAAGCCAGTGTCCCAAGTTTTTCAAAAGGCTACGATCGGAAAAATTAGCAATACCTTTGTCACTTCTTAAAAGAACTTTGATATTCCGGAAAGTTTCTTTTGTAACCATTTTATTGACTTCTGGAATTTTGAGTGTGTCCAAAAAATTAGAATACAAAGCATGAAAATTGAGCTCAATTGATGCTCTTTTTAATACCAAATAATGTGAGAGCCATTGATGATAATCCTTGGTCATGATATCTTTTATTTCTTCACATTTTTGAGTGAGATTAAGCTGACTCAAGTTGTTGAAAATGAAAGCCGTTTTTTCTTGAACTGATTCGGGTGGTGTAGTAAATGGCTCCTTATTGTCAGCAGCAACTAGTAACGTATCAATGCTTGTGGCATTCGCAATTGATTTAACTCGTGTAGGAGCTGCTGATGCTTGTGAAATTGTTGGAGTTGGTTTAGATGTTGTAGTTGGTGTTGAAATTATACTTCCTGCTGCAGAATTGCTACGATATATTCCTGCAGGAGTGATACTTGATCCTCCACCCATCATAGGCATTGGTATGGGTCCTGAAGGAGGTTTATTTGGAGGTTCTTGACCATTGCAACCATATTCAACGTATTGAATCAAATCTGGTGGAAAATCAGTAAAATTTGGTAATGATCTAACATGTTCACAGTATTTTTGATACAAGTGAAGTTTTGTCTTGAATTTGTCGAGTGCTGTTATGCCAAAATAATACATCTTAGAGCCTTCTTGTTTTTTCAGTGCATCTAAAACACACCGTAAAGCTAATCCAAGAGCAACATACGTTGTGACTAAATGACGTTCAATCATTCCGCCGAAGAGTTGTGCTGTGATTTGTAATTCTTTATCTGGATATTGAGGGAAGAATTTATACTCTTCAAAGAGATTTCGTAACATGCATTGATAAACTTCACGTTCTCTACGGTTTGTAGACTCTTGGAAACGTTGTAGCATATCCAGGACTTCATCAATACTCAATGTTGGATGTGGAGGAACATTGTAGATTCTCTGAAAATAGCTGTTTGCTTCATCTTCAACTTCCTTAGAAATTTGTTGTGCCATTTCAGGTAAGACTCCAGGTGTACTAGGCATGCTTAATTTATCATTAATTGGTGTGGGAGCCAAACGATTTGCCAATGTATTTGCATTTCCGACACCCGGCATTGATAAGGGCATTGGAAACGGACTGTTGCTTGGCCCACCTAGTAATCTTGATGGGGATGCCGGAGTTGTAACTAAATTTCCCAGTACATTACCATAATTACTGAATGCACTTGCAGCTGGTCCGGATAAATTTAATCCAGCCATACTGGCGTTAAGTCCAGATGCAATAGCATCGACAGCCGGTGCATTAAAAAGATGTGGATTCATTCCACTAGCTGAAAATGGAGTTTCACGTTGACGAATAACGCCTGGTGGTGGTACTGGACGATTTTTATTCATCATCATACTACAATTAGAAGTCATTGTCATTATTGCATCAGCCAACTCGGGTTGGGTGACACTGCTGGCAAAGGCTTGTAAACATGTCAACATAATAACCAAGGTTTCTTGTGGTAATTGTTGACTTTTTGGCATCTGATCTTCGGGAACTTTGATTCCCATTATCTGAGGGCAACGCCGTTGTAAAAATTTAGCAATTGCTTGAACAAAAGGTTCGCCATGTTCACGTATTTTGTCACTCAGCCATTTTTCTAACTTTAAATATTCTCGACGTGAAGCGAGACAGGCCAAATCGATGACAAACATGAAAGAACGAACGTTAAGTAAATTTGATAAGGCTTTTAAATCTTGAGCCACATCCAAAATTCGAGTGAGACGTGATTGATCATATTCACCATGTACGTACCTAACGGTAAAAAAATAATAACTTTAAAATAAATTCTAGGAGAGTATCAGCAGCATCTTACCAATCACTCATTGCCTGCATTATAAAGTGTTTCAAAGCGTTGTTGAAATTTGGTGCGTTCCATGCATGATGTAAAATTGGTCCTGAATTTGGATGGTTTGCCAAAAATATAGGAATTAATTGATTAAACAATTCTTGTCTTAAAGGAGAAATAGGCGGATTGATTTGTAATAGTGCCATAAATAGGACATCTGGACAATGTTGTAATGGTAATTTAAATATTTCCAAAACCGGTCCAAAAAGGCCACTGTCACCAATGTACAACAAAACATCGACTAAGTGAAGTGATTTCCAAGCAGCTATTTCTTTATTATCCAATTCTGGTGGTGTCTTGAGCAATTCAATTGAGACACTTGTAAAAATATAATCAGCAAAACTATATAAATCGGGATTCTTTAATACAGTAGCAATTAATGATAGTTGTCCTTCAACATTTTTCCAATGACGATATATACATTCTGCTGGAAAGTTTGTTGCTTGTCCATTTCCATGCAATTGTAGACCAAGATGAAAGATTGTCAACAACAAGTTCAAAGCAGTTCGATCTTTAATCAAAAAGTCCGGATGATCTAATTCCAAACAAACATTTTTCCAATCAATATTTGGAGCAACTTCTTTAAGTGCTTGTACAAAGACATCTGGTTTCCACGTGACGTGATCTCCAGAGGCAGCCAGTGCCTTTTCACGTTCAGGTTGACTCCAAAATGCACTCGGTGTCGGCAAATTAATGCTACTATCTGATAAATTTGTATGTGTTCGACACATGAGAGCAATAAGACGAGCAACATCAACGGGTGCAAGATCACGACCACCCACTTTACTCAAATGATTTTTGCACTCTTCAATACTTGCTGTGAAAGTATAACCAATCTCAACGATTAAATTACTCCAGGAGGTATCCATGATATCAGAGTTAATTAAATCGCTTTGATAATTAATGTAATCAGGATCTAGTCCAAAATTTTCAGAATAAAGTAACGGGGCAAGAATCAAAGGTACACGGTCCTTTGGAAAATCTTTACACAATTGCTCGATAAATTTAGTGTAAACAATATCAGTGATGTTATATTTTTTGTATTTTTCGTGTGATAAATACGATAATATCAATTGAAGTAACTCAGTTGAAATATCGTTTAATGTAAGGTCTTGTGAGGATGTTGATGTATCTGCAACCAGTTATTACAATTAAAAAATAAAATCTTTTAATCATATCCAGTATACATACCTAAATTAATATATGATGTCAATAAATTGGCTAGACAAATTTTCAAATGATTTTCTGCAGATTTTGCCAATTCAGAGGTACTAGAGTGTTGTAATGCTACAGTCAAAACAACTTCTTGTATCGTCGAAAAATTTAATGTTTTCGAAATTTGATGGATGTTAGGTTTTGCTGTTTGATTCTACAAAATTAAGATTGAATAAAATATAACTGTGAACAAGTAAAAAGAGAAATTTTACCTTTGAATTGTTGATTTGATTGTCAAAAGCGTAGCAGATGTTAGATATGAGTGATGGTTTGTCAAGTAATGCCGTTAATTCGTTTGATAATAATTTTGCTTGTGAAGACGATTTTGCAGCTTGGACGTCTCCAAAGTCAATCGATGAGAATAAACAACGAAGATAATGACGATCGGCTTCTAATCCAAACTGCTCTACTAACTAAAATTAAATAATTTTTTAATTAAAAATTTATCAAATAATTCGGTTATTTTACAATGTAATCATATCAAAAAATGGCTGTCGAAAAACAACAACAAAAAAAATGAAACTTTCGTCAGAAAACTCACTTTGTTAATTAACTTGACGTTCTGAGAAAAATTTCTCTTATTTATGTTAAAAACCAAATAACTGATCTGAGTTAAGGCGAAAGACAATGAGTCCTGCATAATTCCATGGGATTTTATTGAGCTTGCAGATCTACGCAAGGCAAGCAGCTTTTCCTTTCTTCTTCTTTTTGTTCTTCGTGTACGACTACGTAGAGAATGGTACAATTATGTCTGATATTGCCGCGTTGGTTTTTCACAAATTTCCACCCTTTCGGGTCGAACATTGAAGCAAACTTTATAGTTTTACTGTTTCACAAAACAAAAACTCTATGTTCAAACTATTTACAAAATAAATTTTAAACTTTTATTGCAATTATTTTAAATTTTAAACTGTGAAGAATTAATCACGATGAAAGAAAATTTTCAGCAAGATGGTGGATTGTCACATTGACATTAGATACCGACAGAATGAATTTTTGACTGTTTGGATTCTGGTCACCCTAATTTGACAGCAGCAAAGTTTGTTTATAAATTCAAAATCAAAACATTATCCGAAAAATTTCTTAAAAAATATAATACAACTTTATATTATTGAAAGTCTTGCTAAAAATAAGTTGAAAACATTAAGATGGCAACTCGGAACCCATTAGAAAAAATTGAAGTGTTGGATTCCATAGAAAAAGATATAATAACCTGTTTACAAAGTGCAGGTAAGTTCAAATCGTCTTCAATCTTCTGTCGGCTAATATATTTTCTTATAACATTATTAGGACAAGTGTTGCAAGAACTTGGTAAAGATAAGTCTAGCTTAAAATCTGTGGAGAATCATACATCTCAATTCCTGAAATCATTGAATCAAGTTGAAACAAAGTTAACAGAACAAGTTAATTACCTCACACAAGTTAGTACTGGTCAGCCGCATGAAGGATCTGGTTACGCATCGGCGAAAGTTTTACAAATGGCTTGGCATCGTATTCATCATGTTAAGTCTAGAGTACGCGAATTAGAAGAATCGAAACAGAAATATTTACAGAATCAAGTAAGAGGAACTCAAATGCAAGGACGGCAACTGGGAGTTGTTGGAACACAAAATGGGGTAAATGTTACAAATACCGGTGCGCCAACTGGGCAACAAGCATTAGGCACAACACCTCAACAGCAAAATCACAGTGGGCCAAATTCAACACAAGCATTAAATCAATAGTTTGAATGTATTATTCTTTTTTTATTAATATTATACTTAATTTTTATTCATTATTTCAATCAACTGATGCTGTTATTTTACTTTCTTGAATTGATTCAGAAACTGATTGATTTTCAGACCCTATGCCAAAGAATTTATTTTGAACAACATACCTCACACATTGCAAAAGAACATTTCTTTCATGACGAATTTCGGTCTCAAGAAGTTTTTCTAGCATTGTATTTTGATGTCTAGGATAGCGACGATACCAAGGCACTTTAGGCAAAGGAGTTTTAGATGCGAAGGTTTCTTTTGGTTTTATTACTTCCTGTGATGTAACATTCGCATTTACTTGAGATGATTGATCTTCTACGCCGTTCGATGAAGTTAACTCATTTTTAGAATGCTTCCTCTTTCGTTGTCTTTTTCTTAAATTCGCTTCATCATCTTTTGGAGGTGATCGATGTTTCAACGTTGATGCAATTTCAGAATCAGTTAAAAGATCAACTTTCAGAATAGGAATTTCATCTGGTGGGTCGTCTACAATTAATGATTTATTTTCTTCTTGGCTTTCTTCAATTTCGGAGTCTGATTCACTTCCATATTCCCCTAAGCATGTTAATGCACTTGTCTGTTTGATTATTCTAGTTCTTTCATAATTGCATAATCCAGATGTGCCCTGAAACTTGCAGAGTCCATTTAATATGTTTGAATCATCTATGATTTTTTCTGGAATTTCTTTAAAATTTGAAAAGTTTTTGAAACTATTGTTTTTGTTGTTGTTATTGTTTTTCTTTGATTCTAGTTTATGGTAAGATTTTGTCGCAGTATCTAAAGGATGTCTTCTATCTTTTTTGCTACCAAATCGTGAATTTGATTTCTCCAATCTTTCACCTCGTTTTCTCCGTTCTTCTTGAGCTTGTTGTCGTGCAAGTACGTTACTGGTTGTTGGATAACGTTTTTTCCTAGCTTCTTTCCATTCATTGATTTCCTCCTCTGTGTAGACTCTCTTTTGGATCCCCATTAACTCTTTATGATTTTGTAATTTATGTTTCTCTAACTGATCATTACAACGAAAATATCGATCACAGAAATCACAAAATATTTTCGGTTCTTGTTTTTCTTCTATTTCTCTTACATAAGGATGTTCAATAACTAATTTTTTAAAATCCGGCGGGTGTTTATTCAGATATTTTGGAGGTATTGTAGATCCTCTTAAACCAAACATTGGGGGTGGTTGTTGTTTCTGGGGCAATAACATTCCATTTGGTGTTGAAAAATGTGGAGCTGTTAAACGTTGATACTGATCAGGAATTTTCGGACTAGGTAGTTTTGGCTTTTGAAAGTTAATAAAATTAGACATTTTTATAATTTTGTGTTTGATGATAGATGAACATGTGAAGAACAATAACAATAGGTGAAGGGATTGAAAAGTGCGATTATATTACCCGATTACTCAAATAAAAACAATTTCATAACAAAGATTTTGACATTTTGACAGAAAAAAGAATATGAATAAACGATTGCGGGATTTTTTCTTGGTGTACCAATGTAAAACAAATCAAAATATAATTTTAAGTAAAAAAAATACTGAAAAATTAGAAAATCAGTATCAAATTCTATTTTATTGAAAATAGTGGCGATTTTTCAATTAATAAAATTTCTAATTTTCGTCTCTAAAATGGATCTTTTTACAATATTAAGTGATAACAAAGTATAACGTTTTGCATTTACCGTACATTAAAAAAATAATTCTGACGAAAAAATTTGTTTAAAATCGAAATGGCTAATGTTTTGGTGCGAATTAATTCTTTGCCAAAGCAACAATTAGGTAAAAAATTAGTTAAATCAATTGTTCAACTTTAAAATGACATAAAAGAGATGCTCATTATCTTTAAATCATTATACTAAGTGAGAAATGAATAGAATATTTTTTCAATAAGAAGTCTCTTACATAATTTCACAATAATTGTACTTGCGTCAAATGATCAAAAATAAATAATACTACGTAGTTCACAAATTTTTAAAGTTTAAACTAAAAAATTGGAGAAATTTGAGAAAAAAATAACAATTTTATTGATATTTTTCATTTCAGCTGCTTTGGCCCCATCAATTCAAGCTTGCTGCAATTATTCAACTCCGCCGGGCACACCACCACCACAAACAAAAACAAAATTCGGTGGTCTTGCTGATCAAGACAGGATTTTCACAAATTTATATGGACGTCATGATTGGAGACTTAAAGGTGCTTTAAAGCGTGGTGATTGGTACAAGACAAAGGAAATTCTCGAGAAGGGAGTTGATTGGATTTTAAGTAAGTTCTATCAAAATTTCATCTTTCAAACTTTGAAACATCAAAATGCTTTTTTATAGATGAAGTAAAAACTTCTGGCCTTCGTGGTCGTGGAGGTGCCGGTTTTCCATCTGGAATGAAATGGTCTTTCATGAACAAACCATCCGATGGCCGTCCAAAGTATTTAGTAGTCAATGCTGATGAAGGTGAACCAGGAACATGTAAAGATAGAGAAATTATGCGTCATGACCCACACAAGTTGATTGAAGGATGTTTGATTGCTGGACGTGCAATGGGAGCTCGGGCTGCTTACATTTACATTCGTGGAGAGTTCTACAATGAAGCTTCAAATATGCAACTTGCCATTGCTGAAGCTTATCAAGCAGGATTGATTGGTAAAAACGCATGCAACAGCGGTTACGATTTTGACGTTTTTATGCATCGTGGTGCCGGTGCTTACATTTGTGGAGAAGAAACTGCATTAATTGAATCACTTGAGGGTAAACAAGGAAAACCACGTTTGAAGCCTCCATTCCCTGCCGATATTGGTGTATTTGGTTGCCCCACAACTGTTTCTAATGTAGAAACAGTTGCTGTTGCACCAACTATCTGTCGCCGTGGAGGAAATTGGTTTGCCAGTTTCGGTAGAACACGTAATTCAGGAACAAAATTATTCAATATCTCAGGTCATGTTAATAATCCATGCACAGTTGAAGAGGAAATGTCAATTCCTTTAAAAGAACTTATTGAAAGACATTGTGGAGGAGTTCGTGGTGGATGGGATAATCTCTTAGGCATTATTCCAGGTGGTTCATCTACACCAGTTATTCCTAAAGATGTTTGTAGTGAGGCCATCATGGATTTCGATGGACTCGTTGCTGTTCAAACATCACTTGGAACTGCTGCAATTATTGTAATGGACAAATCAACAGATATGATAAAGGCAATTCATCGTTTGATTGAATTTTACAAACATGAAAGTTGTGGACAGTGCACACCTTGTCGTGAGGGTGTTGCTTGGATGAATAAAATTATGGCTCGATTTGTTACAGGAAATGCCCAACCAGCTGAAATCGATATGTTGTGGGAAATTTCAAAACAAATTGAAGGTCACTCAATTTGTGCGTTAGGAGATGGTGCTGCATGGCCAGTTCAAGGGTTAATTCGACATTTCCGACCTGAAATCGAACAAAGAATGAAGCAATATGCAGAAAAACACCAACAAACTGCATAAAAAGGGAAAAGAATTATCAAAAAAGTATGAACACTCAAGTTGGCATAGAAAATTTTTATCTTATTACTGTCATTAAATCAAGTTGAATTGACTTGAATTGCTTTAATACAAAATTCTGATATTTTGGAAAAAGCTGTTGTATATTCAAATAAAAATTTAACAAACCCATTTAATGATTTTTTAAATCTTAATGCTTAATCAATCATTCATACGTACACATTGAATAGAAGTCTAAACAAATAAACTAAGTGTTATAATAAAACAAGAACAAAAGCACCTTCTTCAAATAAGTTTATTGTTGTTTATTTGCATTTACTTCAGTATTTACTTTGCCGTGAACGAGAACGGTCATAAAAATAAAAAATTAAATCAAATTTGATAAATTTGACCATTTTTTGTTTGATTAGCCTAACAGTAAAAACCAAGTGATGAATTGAATATCAATTAACACATCGCATTCAGTTAAATTAGAAATTTTAATATATGACACTTTTAATTATATAAAAAAATTTCAAATTTAGTATTTTACCAAACATGATGATAGTCAATATGATTTTGTCTTGTCTAAAGTTTGTTTTAATGAGCATTGTGGTTATTATTCCAACTTTTTGGATATATGCTCGCTATTTTTGTCGTTCTTATTGGACCTCATATTTTAAGATTAAACAAATTACTCCTGAAAGTATTTTAGGAAATTTTGGCGACACAATTCGCAGAAGAAAAAATTTAGCACAACTTGTACATGAATTGTATGCAAAATCAGAGAACCACTTGGTTGGACTTTATTTTTTCACAAAACCTATTTTACTTGTGAAAGACCCTCAAATAATTGAACAAATACTAACTGATAAAAGTCATTTTAAATTACCGTTAAAAGAGGAATTTTTCGAAGATCAACTTTCTCCAAAAATCACGTACGAACGACGAGCAGAAATCTTAGGGAAATTATCAAAATGCCTTACACCTAATATTTTATCGTCACTTCATGAAACAATGCAAAAAACAGTTCAATCACTATCAATTTGGATCAATGATGAGTTAAAGTCTAATTCAAAAAATAAAAAAATTGAAATCACTGATATTATCTCTCGATACAGTCTCGATATAATCAGCAACATTGGTTTTGGAACTGAATTGAATTCAATTTTTAATCCAAACGTGTCTTTTAGAAAAATGACAAATAAGTTATTGAAAAGTCATTGGAAACGAAAATTAATTAATTATTCACCATTGGCAAACATTTGGCGAGTTAATGATGGTATTGAGGCAGAACAGTATTTTGACTCTCTAGTTACACTGGAAGTTAATTATAGAGAAGAAAATCGACTTGAGCGGATAGATTTATTGCAATTGATCATACAGTTAAGAAATGGTAATAAATTAAGAGATGGACGATGGAAGTTGTTAATCCAAAACGAAGGTGATTATTTTTATTCAAATTTTTATTTGAAGTAAACAATTTTTAAACATATAGCAAAAAATTTAACAAAATCATCACAAAAATATTTATTACATGTTAATTATACTCTTGGATTCTAGTTTGATTGCGTCTTCACTTTTTTGTTTCTTTTTCAGAGATGGCAAATCAGATATCTTTAATGGAAATAACAATGATATTGAAAGACATGTTAAGGTCAGGTCTCGATCAAAGTACATCAGCGTTACTATTTTGTTTGATTGAACTTGCAACTCATCTTGACATACAAAAAGAAATAAGGGAAGAAATTCGTGAAAAGAGTTCAAATGGGCTAGAAAGACATTTAACCTATGATAATTTAATGAGTATGAAGCATTTAGATTCATTTTTGAAAGGTATGTAAAATTTAGCTAACAAGAGAAAAATATAAAAAAATGAAATTTCCCTAGAAACTCTTCGGCTCCATCCATGTCAACCATTCATCGAGCGAGAATGCATCAGTCCTGTGGAAATTAAAACAATTGACAAACCTATTCCTGAAAATTTCAAATTATTAATTTCTACCCTGGGACTTCATTATGATAAAAATTATTTTGATGATCCAGAAAAATTCGACTTGTACCGTTTTCAAGACAGAGAACCAGAATCATATACCTTTTTTCCATATGGAAATGGTCTTTTCTTTAATAAAAAATTGATTGAAATGAGCTTAAAATCAGTTTTATGTGAAATTTTATTGAAATATGAGATACGATACTCAACAGATGATATGTGTGAGATCGAGTACAAAGTTGATACCGAATCTTTACTTCCAAAATCACCAATCTTTTTAGAGTTTCATGAAAAAAAAATTTAAATCTTAAACATATTGCATTAGATTTTTTGGACAATAAAAATTATTTTTTTTTACAAAATAAAACAATTGAATTTAAATTCTTGAACTTGGAACGTAATGGCAACCATGGCAACTGTGTGCCATAAATATAAACAAGTTCAATGTTAATGTTAAAAATAAAAGTATTGTTTACATAATAAGTTGTATATTATTTTTGAGCTTTTATTAAAAATGTTGCGACAAAATTCAGAATCTTTGATTGAGAGTCAAATTAAATTTATAAATGATCGTGTTAAAGTTACTGAAAAATATGCGAGTTTATTAAGAACAACTGTAAACGACATTGCTATACGTGAAGCTGAATTAAGGGATAAATATGATGAGGTATCAAAAATTTGCAAAGATTTTGCTGAATCGGAAAAATTGGACACCACACTCATTACTGCTTTGCATGCTCTATCTAATTCATTTACAATGCTGGCAGACAATAAAAATTTGGAAGCCCAAAGATTGGTGGTGCATGTCGAATCAGAGTTTGCTCAGTATGCAACAATATGCAAGAAAATTAAAGAATATTTGAAGGATTGTGGTTCAACAAAAGATCCTGTTATGGCTGTAAGACAACGACGAGCTGGACTTGAAATGGTAAATGTAAAATAATATAGAATATTTACATAATTCTAATTTAGATTCCAATTTTTTTTATCAGACATCAAATGACTCAAAACTGTTAAAAAACAGTGTAGACACAAAGCGTATTTTGAATGAACTGAGTGATACTTTTGAAACATTTGAGCAGAGAAAAGTGCAGGACTTTAAAAGTACTTTCAATAATTTTTTACTGATTTTGTTAAAATCAAATACTTCATCTCTCGATCCACTAACATACAGTACAAGAGCAATATCTGATGTCGATGAAAATCTCGACATGAAAAGATTAAAAGAGGCTTATTTAAAATTGAATTCTGATGTTGTGTCAAATAAAATTCGACAAAACCGTTTCCGATCTCGTTCCATGAGTGCACTTTCATCACTTTTCACTAAAGGTGGTAAAAAAACAATGTTGAGTCAAAGTTCAACATCGATTAACTCAAACGAAAATTTAACAGCTAATAAAGATATGAGGTATCAACATGGCATTTCTGATAACGAAGATGATGATGATGAAGATGACGATGAAGATGTCAATAAGGTAAGTTAAGGTTGAAATTTAATACACTCAGATGAAAAACAAAGGAAACTTAACCGTACTCTAACAAAAAAAAAAAACAAGAGAGAAACATTAAAGAGAATAGATTTAATTTCTCTTTATTTTTTCCCTGAGTGTGTAGACAAATTTATTGTTAATTTTGATTTTTCAACTTGTATTTCAAATATAGTATAATCTTTTACAGAGTCGGTCAGATTCAGAGTCTTCTGATACTAGTGTCGTTCAGGAGTCAAGGAAAAAAAGAAAGTAAGGATCATACATAAAAAAATAATATTAAAGAGAAAGTTTTAATTTTTGAATACGAGTCTTCATGACGAGTGTTTTGAGAAGAAATACGAGTTTGAAAGTATTTTGCAACGGTAATTTGTTTCAAATAAAACGAAGCTTTTGTTATTTCATTCATAAAATTCATTCAGTAGTAAAAAGTTCCAAGCGTCAGGCCACTCAAAACATCGTAAATTTTTATATACACACGTATACAGGACTTGTGTAGATATACGCGGGCGGCTTTCGGCTTAAAAAAATATAAAAAGGGTGAATATTTTTATTGTGAATGCACCTGTCGTTAATTAATTCCCTTCCAAAAAGGAAAAATTTATAATTTATTACACTACATTGTTTTATATATTTTTTTTTTTGTCTTTTTGTTAGAAGCACTTCGAACATAAAAAATCACTCAATAAAAAAACGAAACTCACACTATTGAAATTCATTCACAAAACATTCATACATGTATGACAACATCTTTCTTTACGCCTACCGTCTACGCGATAGTTGTGAGTAGCTCATATAGTTTAGTTTAAGTTTCAGCTCATTCATTTATTCATTAGTGATTCGTCTGTCGTAACTATAAGTCAAGTTTTAATTTGCTCAAGTTACTTAAAACAAAAATTGATTCTTATAAGAAAATAAAATTATCATAATAAAAAATATGTTTTGGAAATCGTTAATTTGTCTAGCCTTAATATTTGCAACAGGTCAATGTCAAAAGGTAAGTTAATTTTTTTTTATTAAAATCATTGAATCGCAAATTTAAGATATAATTATTCCAAATTTTGGATTTTAAATTATCATCATGATTCATCACTGATACAACATTGCAATTCAATTAAAGTGGTAGCTGTCCAAACTCGACTATAATTAAAGACGTTAAAATTTTTGTTTCTTCCGGGCAAATTTGATTGATTTGGATAATCATTTATCATTCGTATTAATAAAAATCTTGTTTTCATTTCGAGTTCTTGTAAATGTATTTTTTTTTTCGGTAGGACAGATCATAATGCGGTTAAATTAAAAATTCAAAAAATAACGTACATATAAAACAAGTAACTAGATGTGAAATGAATAATAAAAAGATAAAAAATATGTTTTTAATGCATTCCACCGTATTTGGATATATATGATGCGGGTCATTTGAGTTCATTTTTCTCACTTATAATAAGTAAAGTGTTCCTCAAATTAAAAAATAAATAAAAAAAGAAAGAAAGTGATGCTTCTACATTCATTTCTGTTAAATGCTGTTTCTTTGGAACTTTGTTGAAGAAATAAATTATCTCTAATTAATTAAAAGTTTTATGTACGTTTTTTTCTTTGAATTTTATATGACAATAGACTTTTTAAAATACTAAACTCTTTGTAAAAGTCATAAATTTAAACATAAAATTACATGAAATTTCTCACCTTAATTGTGCTAATCATATTCAAATTGATTGTTTGTACTCATGAGTAAAGTTTTTCATCATCAACTATGAAAAGTCTGAATTGTAAACAGATTTTTATGAATGATATTTTTTTTATAAATGAGTCACAAAAAATATCAAATTATTTTGCCATGGTCATCTTTATTCAAGTATGATAACCACATTTATTGTTTAAAAGTAGATATTATTTAAGAAAAAAAAAATAATGAATGATTATGTTTTTATCAATCAGATATTGAAAGTTATGTAATTAGATGTTTTGTCTAGTCTTTAATTTGCTATGAAATGAATCGTAATGTACTAAAAAATAACGGCTCAGATAATAATTTTAACCGCTTTTGGTGGTTTACCACAGATATTCTCACTCTACTCAAAACTAGTTGGATAACAGAGATAACTAGATTTTCGATTAAAAGAGTGTGTCTAGGAAGTATAAAGACGTATCATAAGTAGCTTTAGTGAGTATCTAAGCAGTAAAAACCAAACATCAAAAAAGAAGCCTTCTCAGAATGGAAAATACACTCATATTACCAGACCCTGAGAAACGTCTGGCCGTTTTTGATGTCAAGTTACATTTGTTAAGTGTCAAGCTTTGGGAGACTGTTTGTTATATTGTCCTAAATTAGCTTTACCATTTGAAGGTATCTCCAAAATATTTGTTTGCTAACAAGTTCATCAACATATTTGTTTATTTAAATTAATTTTCTGGGCTTAAACTAGCAATCATAAAAGAAATACTAAAGAATTATCAAGAAAAACAAAATCAAAGACAGTCGTTAAAAACTGATGTTACAAAAAAAATGAAAATATTACCTCATATTTCCAGTCAAAATAAAAAATGAAAACACAATAAGAATGAAGTAATAACATCAACAATAAAAAAATAGCTTTAAATAAAAATAAAACCTGATGGAATTTTGATGTCTAGCGAAAAAAACAAATTGTTTATTCATTCATCATGCATCACATAAATATTTGAATCATATATGAATAAAATTATAGTTATAAATTGATTAACAAGAAATATATGATATTTTTTCTTGTTTCAATATTAATATTAGGTGATTAAATAAAAGCAGTTTTTAATTGTTTTTTTTTTATATATTGAACTGCTGATTTTTTTTTTACATTGATTACTTTTTGCAAAAGTTGTGCCTTTGATCTATCATACGCAAATTAAGACTATTAAATTATACGTTTGAGCTGACAGAATAACGATAATGGTCTGAAATTTGAATCTTCTAATATCATTATTTTGTCCAGTTTTTTGCTAAAATGTCATGTATTGTGATACAAAAATGAAAAAAGTTTGAATTTTCTATCAATATCTTAATAAGAAATATTAATATAATGATACCATGTAAAATTATTAAATCAGCACACTAGCTCTTTAGTAAGGTGCAGTACTTACAAGTTATTTTTAAATTATAATGATTTGATTAAAGCCTGTTTATTTTTTTTTCAAATGAAATGTTCAATGTCTTTTTTTCTATACGAAATGGAATTTACAATGTATAAATAAATAAATAAATTTTAATAAAAAAACCTTATAAGCGGCAAGTGAGTAATATGTTAGGTATGTTTGTATGTCTTATGATTTTTTTTAATGTTATTTTATTGTTAATAGTTGAATATTAAACATTTTATTTTGTATTCAAAGTAATGACACCTAAACTAAAGATGTATTTTCGAGGTAGCATGTCTATAAAACATTAAACCTCAATAAATTTCATAAGACTTGCTATTAAGCGACACAGAAATTTAAAAAAAAAGTTTTTATTGTTTAACCAACTGGGCATTTGACATGCTGCCTTTATCGTGTCTATGTAATTTGTAAGTGAAGTTAAACATCATCATTACTTTGCATATTAAGATAATGCAAAGCTGATCAGATGACCTACAAAAAGTAAATCTTCATTTAAATAAAATTTATTGAATTTTTATTTGATAAAGTATGTTATAACTATTTTTTATCATAAAAAATTAAACATGTTAAGAGGCTTCAATCAGCAATAGACAAGTGTAGTTATATTTATTTTTAGTTTTCGGTATGTAGTAGCTAAATAAAGTTAAGAAAAAACATTTGAAGGCCGAATTTCAAGGCAACGGTTCCTTTTATATTATTTTCCCTTTATTTTCTTTTAATACAAGTTGTAAATTATTTTATCAAATAACCTTCTCGTGACATAGTTTTTGTTTTTCTTTGTTTCGTCTAAATTAATTTCATTTCAAGGACTGTCGAAAATATGTTACAGAAAAAATTAAAGGAAATTAGGACAACAATTATTTTAAATATGCTTTTTTATCCTTTAATTATTCTGTTTATTTATTTTTGTATTATTGTAAAAACAATTGTAAAAGCTTTAATTAAAATTCGTTTCACATTAAAACCCCTTTATACTTTTACTTGTAAAACAAATTTTCAAACAAATTCTTTCTAAGATCTTGAAGTTAAATAAATTACTTTGATCGTATGTTTTCTTCACGATTTAGAAAGCAATTAAAACTTCATTCTACTCTCTTATGTTAGTGAAATAGGAAAATAAAACAAGTTTTTACAGGTTTTTTATGTTGATATTGCGTTCGGAAGCACTTTATAATAGTTTGTGTATCATTGCAATTGTGGTGCATTTGAAGTGATAATTGTGTATAATTTCTACTTAAAAGGGAGTGTTTGTGGCCAATGAACTATAAAACTCTCACTTTCATTGATTATTATTTGTTATTTAATCATATATTTTTTTTTATTTTTTTTAGTTGAATGTAAAAGTCTATTATGAATCACTCTGCCCAGACAGTGCTCGTTTCATCAATACCCAATTAACCCCAGTCACTTTGGATCTTCTTCAATATGTTGACTTACAGATGATTCCATATGGAAAGTCAACTTACAACACACAAGGTTCTGATGTTAATTTTAACTGCCATCATGGACCAAATGAGTGCTATGGAAACAAAATTCATGCATGTGTCGTTGAAAATGTCCAATCAGACTCGTACAGAAAAGAATCACGTGAACAACTTGTCCTTACCTACGTTGACTGTTTGATGAAATTTTCACGCAAAGATGCTGTCTTCCCAATTGAAAGATGTGCAAATGCTATTCAATACAAAAATTGGGAAAATATTGAACAATGCGCCAATTCAACAGTAGGAAGCAAGTTATTACAAAAATTCGGTGATCAAACACACGATTTCCAAAACCCATTGAGCAGTGTCCCCACAGTTGTCTTCAAAGACCAATACACACCTGAATTGCAAAAACGTTCAATTGATGATTTTAGAAGCACTTTATGCGAACAATTACACAAAGAAAATATTCATGCAAAGGAATGTGTAGCACATGGTGATGCCATGAAAACTAAAGTCAGCTTAGTTTCAGTTATTGTTGCCACTGTTTTTGCCATCTTTTATTAATGAATGACAACAACTAGCATAATGCACAATCTATCAAGCAATCCGTCCAAGCAGTAAACCCAATGTCCTTAACCATAGATTTATGTTAAAATGTTCAAATTATTAGTTTATAAGATACTTTTCAATAAATGTTAAAGAATCTCACCTTTTAATGGATAGAACTTAAATAAAAAATCAATCAATTTTAAATACAAAAAATTAAATTATAGAACGCATTTGTTTTATATTTATAAAATTTTACAAATTTTACAGAGTATATGATAATATTTTTCTTTTACGGCAGTTTAAAAATAAATTTTTAAAAGGCTTCAAGGCTCCATGATATGGCGCTTATCTCGTGTCATATGAGTACATTTCTCAGTGAACTCATCCTATGAAATATAACAAAAATGAGGAAATATAAAATCAATTCATATAAAATTTAAAAACTTACGGTTTCGATTTCCAAACATTTAACCCATTCGTTCAAATTGATACGATGATCGTTATCTTCATCACAACTTTCCAAGAAAGGAGCAATGCAATGTTCAAGTGAAAGAAGAGGAGCTCTAATTGGGAAAAGTTCATGACGAGAAATTGTACGGTCACCTTCAACATCTAAGTCACAGAATTTCCAGATAGCAGCGTCAGCCCATCGTTTTGTCAAGTTCTTTTCATTTTCATGGATCAACGAAATGTAATATTCGGGAATTTCTTGTCTTGTTGCCAAATCCATCATGACGTTAAACAACCATTCTCTCATTCTCCTTGGAAAATCTTTCATTTCATTTTCAGTACAATCCTTAATCATATGAATAGACAATTAGAATATAAATATTCGATTAAATGAAAATTGAACTCACGGGTAATTCACGGCATTCACCGTAGTAATCAATGTGAACGTGAGCTGCTTCCTTGTTGGTACACTTTTCATCATTTTGTTCACACAAACATCTGTAAAATGGATTTTGTAAAAATATAATTTAAAATAAAATATATCATGGGAATGTACCTTTGACGATGAACTTCACAATCTGATGCCCAAGTCTCATTTAAATTTGTACAAACTTTCCTGCGTGGCTCATCAATTTCAGGACATTCAGGAATACAAACACATTTTGGAATGTCATCCTCAATCTGACAAATTTTTCCAGCGCTGCAATATATTTTAGCACATAAATCAACTGGAAATAAAATAATGAGATAGATTATTTCACTTTTAATTGATATTTCAAATAACTTCACTTTCGATAGGAATTTTGTTTGTGTTTAATGAATCTTGTAAATGAGTTTGAACAAGTTTTTCAGCTAGTTCTCGAGCTGCTTTATCTTCATGCTGATGGTCTTTTGACTACAATAAATTTGATACTTTTTGTGTTTATTTCATTTAAATAATATTGAAACTTTTACACTTACCACATGCTTAGCTTCAATTTCTCTCAAAATTTCATCATCTTCCGCATCAAATTCATCAACCAAGTCTTCAAGGTCCAAATCATCTGCAAATGTTGTTGTAACTACCAAGGCAAGGTAAATCAAGATCCAAAGCTTTTTCATAGTGTTTTTATCTGTTAAAAATTATTAATTGTTTACAAAAAATAAAAGATATTTAAATTTTCTCAAAACATATTCCAAATTTGTCATTTTAATGAAAATAAATAAAAGAAGGAAATAGCCACTAATCTCCTTGGAAAAAAAATCACTTCAAGGTCCTAACCTTGGGGCCAATAGCGTTTGTAGGGTTAAATTTTTATCGCATTTCCTGTCAATTTACGGGCGGGTTCAATTCATAGTGTGAAATAGAATTCACTCTTTTTTTTGTATTTCATATCGGTTGATTGCAATTTCCAACTACAAGATTTTATGTTACATTTAATTAAAACAAACAACACAATTAACCAGTTTAAAATCATTGAATGATTCCATCATATTCAGTTTAGTATATTTAACACATGTTTTGTTACAGATGTTGTTTAAATTAATATTTAGATTTAAAATTTTGCATTCTATGTATGTTGTGAAATATGTGAGATGTAGAGAATGGGATTTTTAAATTAAAGATGCAGTAAAAGTTTAAACAATGTTATTATTTGCTTTTAAGTCATTTCAATTACAACTTAAGTGAATCATTTATTTCAATTTTGAATTTGTTGCACATGCAAATTGATATGTTTTAAATATCAATAAGGCATTTTAAAATTTTAATGATTTTTTATTTGATGCTGTTCATATTGAAATAAGGGGTAAGGGGTTTTCTCGTGGAGGGTATACTCAATAATTAAGTGCTTCAGTTAGTCATGAAATTTTTTAAAGAATTTCAAGTGTATTAAGGAATAAAAAGTGTCAATGACTTTCTTCTAGTTCCGTACCTGATTCAATATTATGAGTAAATTAATGTTTAAATGAAGATTCCGTTAAAAAGATTTCCTTTGATGATCTCATTCATAATACGAATAATAAACTTTGAGGTCGAGAAAAATAAACGATGTCTGTAATCTTGATTTTCTAAGTGAAACATAAACATTTGTTTATTTCCTCTTTTGACTACATGTTAACACCATGGTTGTTTTTGGAAATATTTTTTTTATTGAGTCCAGATCAATAATTTCCACGATAGGAAAAATGTATTTTTTTTTTTCTTCAATGGATTCTTAAAATCGTGTTTCAAATCACATGAAATGCATTTCATTCATCAACACAAAATGATGTTTTACAAAATATGGTACAGAATTAATCTAGAAAGGAAATGACACAATCGTTTTTTCTTATATGATTATGCGATAAAATTTTTGCGTTTTCTTAAAAATTTTATAATTTAATTTTTCAATCTAACTGCCCCATTTCTTGTTTTTTTTTTTTATAAATTTTTTAAACAATTACAATTAATTATGAATTTAATTTAATGATGGTTTATATTAAAATTGCAACCTTTGAATTTTTTTTAATGCACACGTTATTTTTTTCATGATTTTATACAATTTTTTTATTATAAGTCTTCTTTTAAATACTTACTAAATTGATAACGAAATTTCAACGTATTAAATATTGTGCTTATCAAAAATGTTATTTGTTTTTTTTTTTGACTTGAAATGTTTTAATTATTTCCGAACTTAAAGGATCGACGATCAAAGCAAGACTGAAATTATTATGTGTCAATGAAATGTAAACCAAGAAAAATCTTAAATGTAACATATATTTTATTCTTCCAAAACATATGTGAGTAGGATGAAAGAAGAGAATATTTTTCCTTAAATATGTATCTCGATCATATACAAAATTGTTGTACACTTTGAGATTGAGAATGAGTTTTGCGAAATTTTTTCGTCATTTTAGTAATTATTATCGTTTTTTATTTTAAAAATATTTTTAAAAAGTTAAAGTAAAAAAGTTTATTCAATGAGCGTGATTTTGATTACCGTTAAATAATTTTAATCACATGTTTTATTTTTTTTTAAGGCATCTATTAGACTGAGTTGTTTTATCTTTTTTTGTAAATGTAAATTGGTTTAAATTTTGTTTTTTTTTTTTTTATTTTATGTATGAAAAATGTACCAAATTTTTTTAGTCGTAATGTTTTGCAAGTTATCTTTCACTTTAAATTTCTAATAATATCTCCATAATAAAGTTGTAACGGCCTTACTGTATTTTAAAGAACATAACCTACCATTTTTATTTACTATTTATTTTTGTTTATTTACCATCAAAAGTGATCTCAAACAAATCTAAAAATATAAATATGAAATTATTTCATTGATATACAAGTTATATGTATTTTCTCTTGTAAAATGAATTTAACTTGTCGGATCTGCTTGAGAAATAACATTCAATCAAAGCACTATTTGAAAAGTTTGTCCAAATCTTTAGGAATAAGTTTTTCCGAGATATATAAATATGTATCTGGGTTGGAACCTTTGGATGAGCCTGATATTTTGTGTGTCACATGTGCTGATACGTTATCTACGGCATATCGATTTAAAAAACGTCTTGAGATAAATGAAAAATATTTTCAAACAGCAAAAGAAAATACAAATAAATTGGAATTGGCGCCCCATAAAACTGAAATAATCATTTTCGACAAAGAAATTTTGAATAACAATCTATTAAAGGAAGAAGTTGAAGACAAACACTGTGAGTTAACTCAAGATGATATTGATGTATTGTCAGAACAAGAAACTGAAGATTTAGTGGAGGAGGTGAGTCCAGACAAATACATAGTTACGAAGCAAAGAATTGACTGTCACTCACAAAATGAAAGTAATATTGCTAATGATACTCTAATACCAAAGGACACACCGAAAAGGAATAGAAAACGTGTTAAACTCAAAAATGAAATTGATAAAAAAGAGTTTGAGAACGAAAAAGAAGATGGACATTTTGATAACGGTTTTGCTTGCAATGAATGTGATAAGAAATTTCAATCAAGACAACAATTGGAAACCCATACTTGTGACAAAAAGACTTGTCCAGAATGCCTTAAAGAGTTTACATACTTTGCAACGCTTCGTGCTCATGTTCGAAGATGTCACACTGAGAAGAGTTTTTGTTGTCATTTATGTGGGACTGCCTTTGTTCGACAGACAGAACTTCAAGATCATTTACTGAGACATGAAAATCCCAAAGTGAGTGTTTATCATCAAGTTTTCTTTTTTTATATTACTTTATTGACAATTTTGTATGAATATTAATAACTTATTTTTTTAGCCATATGAATGCGACATTTGTTTAGAGCGATATGCTGTAAAAAATAGCCTTAAAGACCACATGCGTACTTGCCACATTCAAACTGAAAAGGGATTTTATTGTGAATACTGTAGTAATTCTAAAAAATACCCAACTGAAAAAAAACTATTAGATCATCATGCTCGTGTCCACAGTGGAGATGACCGTTATCAGTGTCAACAATGTCCTAAGCGTTTCAAATATCCTGAATCTCTTCGAAATCATCATGTGCGTTATCATACGTCACCTTTGAATTGGTTTTCATGTAACGACTGTAATTTTCGTGGATCTACAATGAAAGCTTTGGAAAAACATAAACTTGTACATTTAGATAATTCAGAAAAACCTTTCAAGTGTTCTTATTGCGATAAAGGATTTGGACGTCGATACGAATGGAACCGTCATGAAATGATTCATCGATCTGAAAAGCCTTTTATCTGTGGTATATGTGGTCATATGGTTCGAACAAATTATCTTCTTCAGAAACACATGCGAGTGCACCAACAAGGTCGCCCATATTCATGTACATTGTGTGATAAAACTTATCGTGATCGAGATACCTATAAGAAACATATGAAAGCACATGCTGATAAAATGGAGGCTCAAGGAGAATATTTAAATTTGGATGCAGCAATGCAACAACTCGAAAAGGTACATAAAACCATACCAATTAAGGCCAAATCTTTCCCTGTCATATTATCGTCTTCCACTGGTGAAAGAAACGATGAAAATTTAATGATAACAGAAGTTCAAGAGATAATATGATTCAATAAAGTTCTTTTCTAAACTTTTCATTTGTTACGTGTGATAAATTAATTTTATTATGAATTTAATAAAAGAATAAGGTAGAATAAAGAAAATAACTTAACATTATTTAACTGTTTTTTTTTTTATTAATTTAATGTATATTTGATTGATGTTATGATAAGAACTACTATTTGCAAACTTAAGATTATTTCAGCACTATATTTTTGACTTTCTATAATAATGTTTTTTATGTATTTTATTTATGTCTTATAGTAAAATTAAAACAATTTACAAACATTGATTGAAAATTACTTTCAATACTTAGATTTAGATTTTTAGAAAAAATGATTTACTGTCCTCCCATAGAGCTACCACCTGGGCTTGTAACTTGACTCAGTGGACTATGCATCATTGCTGCAGCTGAATGATGACCCATCATTGCATGTTGCTGTAAAAGCGCTTGTTGAACTTGCATTGTTTCGTGTTGCAACATAACATGATTGTGTTGTTCTTCGAGGGAAGTTGGACGATAAATATTATTGTGTATATCATGTGTGATTGTTTGATATTGTGTCGGATGGTTAATGCCAGATTTTTCTTCAGTCATATGATTATTGCCAATCGGTTCAGATTTTGGAATTAGTGGAGTGATCAACCCTGTAGCAGGATCAAGAGTACTTGGTGGCTCCATTTTTGGATAAATTCGTGGAGTGGTTGTATAGTTGACGTTATATTTTGCATTGATTTCCTGAATTCGAGCGAGTGCACTTTTGTTCATGACAGTACCGGGTGGTGGCAAAACATAATCTGGATGTCGTTTTTGAGCGTGAAGTCGCATTGCTTGATTAACCAAAAACTTCTGATTGCACACTGGACATTCGTAATTTCGTTCACTATGTACTCCGTAGTGAACTTTGAGGGCTTTTTTCGTTTTGAACGATGCAGAACATATTTCACACGAGAAAGGACGAGCATCTACAATTATAAAATATTTATGAAAAATCATAATAAAATCATATAATAAAATCATACCTGAATGGACTGCCATATGCAAATTGAGTACAGATTTTCTTGAGACCTGGATTCCACATATTTCGCATCTGAAATTCTTTTCTCCAGTGTGTGTCACTCGGTCTGTGAAAGAGGAAAACGAAAAATGGGTTACTAAGAAATATGAAAATAAAATTATGAAATATTACGTTTTCTCAAGTCACGATTTGAAATAAATTTATGGCCACACAAATTACACTCAAATTTATAAGCAAAAGTGTGGAACCGTAATTCATGGGTTCTGCGTATGCCATAACTTGGAAATGCTTCCTTACAATATGTGCATTCGTATTTAACATCCATGTGTTTTCGTCTCATGTGAGAAATTAAACCTCCTTTTGTATGCATAACAGTCTGACAAATATCGCAAGTATACTGAACATGAGCCTTCAAATGCACATCGTTAATGTGTCTATCCATATAATGTGCTGCCATTATTTTACCACAATGACAACAAATTGATTTTTCTTGTTTTGACGGGTCATAAGATGATTTTGATCGAGAATAAGATTTCTTTTCATGCGCTGTACGTCGATGCCGCTTCAATTGATAGGTCAAATAAAAACTTTCATCACAGTCGGGACATTTCAATTTTTGATCTTGATGAACTTTTCGACAATGTTTACGAAGGTTGTCTTTATCTTTATAGATCTTTGAGTTGTTACAATAAGGACAAATAATAGGTTTTGACTTTTTCGATTTAACAGTCTTTTGACGTCTCTCTCGTTCAACATCTGAATCCTCTGATAAATCACTTTCAGTCCCAGCATAATCAGATTCAATTAATGTTTCTGGTTCTATTACCTCATCTTCATCTTCTGTTATTTCCGAAGATTTTTCCCTTTTCAAAATTCTCTGTACGGGTTTTTGAATAATAATTTGAGGTGATTGAATCGGTTCATCCCAATCGGCACTCGTAACAAATAAAATCGATTCTGGATCAGTTTTGGTTTCAAGTCCTACAAAATTTTCTTCTTCTTCATCTTCTATATACTCGGTCTTAACTCGCACAGTACCACTGAGAATCTCTTCACTTTTTTCACATCTCTTCTTGAATTCCAATGCAACAATCAAATCATCTGTACATTTTTTACATAATTTTTGAGGTCCTGTTTCATCAATTTTAAATCCAGTTACATATTCATAAATATCCCAGAAATGTTTTTGCTCCTTTGTACAAACATCTTTCAATGAGACAGTTTCTAGTGGATTATCAATCAAGCATATTCGACACTTTTTACTATTTACTCGCATGGCTGCGAATATTTATCTTGCAGTTTGTTCACAAAACTACTGTCTTACGTTGTTTTTCATTGGAAATTTATATTTTAAATCAGTATAATTCAAATGTTTTTTTTTCATAGATTGAAAAAATTAGTTTGATAAAAAAAAACATTGGCTTGACATTCTTGACACATTCATATTTTACCGTCAGATAGCAGCATTGTATAAACCCTCCCAGGATTTTGCAAAAAAATAAAAAACTTGATCAGGATTATACCCTGAATGGAAAGGAATTCAAATTAAAAATTGAATAAATAAAAAGTTTTCAATCTTATAATAAGAAAATTGTCATAAAATTATTACATATTTTATTATTGGATCTTGGAAAAATATTCATAGTTGACACAATCTAGTTGCTCGATTTAATTTTGATTGGTCATATTTTTGTTTATGTTTTGACCAATTGATAACAAAAACAATTGAAGATTGAAATATGATATCTTAACCATTTAATTTTTAATTTAATATCAAATGGCGGAACCAGGAAGAGAATGGGAACCCGATGAAAGTGTAAGAATATTTTTCTTCATACAAAATAATAAAAATATAAAATGTATGTTAAATTTAATAGTTGAATTCTTTACAAAGCAAATTGGATGAAATTTTGACAAGACTTGAAGAGGTTGAGAGTGTTTTGACTACTGTAAGTTTTAATTATTAAAATAATATAATACAATTATGAATTGGAAATTTTTCTTAGACAAAAAAATGTACTTCGAATGCAAATGAAAATGTAAGGATAATTTTGAGTAAAAAGGACCAATTGTATAAATTGTGCAAAAGGATAGATGATTTGGAATATTTCATCGATATAGTGGATCACCAGCTGATAGAATTAACAAAACAGGTGGAAACAGCTGAAAAAGATTTAGGAATTTCAGATAATCGAATAAAGTCTTTGTTGAAAAATGTTCTTTTTCGATCTAAAGTTCCGCGAAACGATGAGCAAAGTCAACATTTCGTGCCAATAGAAGTTTTTAGAACAGAAGATTATTTCAAAAGTTCTGAAGATTGAAGCCTTTTAAACTAAATTATTTTTAGAAAATAACAATAAAGTAAAACATAAACACTCTCAAATTTTTTTTTCCTGGCTTTTATTTTTTTTCAATTTCAAATTGATATGTTCATTTTTAGAAAATCAGTTACTGTTACTTTGTTTTACAGCATGCATTGCAAAGCTCAAAAACAAAAATCTACTCCAGTACCATTCATTTATGATTACCTTGTAATGCATTCCTCGAACCCGTCCAACCTTACAATTATTATTAATTAATAATTTTTTTAAATCTTTAATTTTGATAAATTTATCCCATGAATGAGTGTCCTTTGGAAATAATCTTAAAATGTTTTGAGCAATTTGAACGGCAAACAACCAAGACATCATCGTTCTATTAAATGTTGTTACAAAAATAGATCCACCTGGTTTCAATGCTTTAATGCATGCTTTGACAAATTCTTCTTTTTCCGTTAAATGTTCAATCACTTCCGAAATAACAACTACATCATATTTTTCCACATTAGCTTTAGCATGATCTTCAATTGTTTCAGCAACATATTCAACTCTCGATTCTAAATCTTTATCTAAGGCAAGATGTGCTTTTGCCACTTTGAGAAGATCAACACCTGGATCAAGACCTGTTACTTGTGCATGCAATTTTCCTAATGCCTCTGTTAATATCCCGCCACCGCAACCAACATCTAAAATTTTTATATTTTCCAGTACATTCGGAGCATTGATTTTCGATTTTGGTATTACACCTGCAGATATCAAGCCATCTCTAATAAATGGTACACGAAGAGCATTCATTGAATGCAGTCCTTTTACGCGTCCACTAGGATTCCACCAATCATAAGAGAGTCGATTTAAGTTTGCCACATCACCTTCATCAATTGTGTTTGATTTGCCTTCTTTAAAAGAGAAAAAAACAGTGACAATAATTGAAAATGTTTAATAATAAAAAAAAACTACCATATTCATTATTCGGGCTTTCATTGACTTGCAATTTAATTTGTCTTTGTACATCAACTTTTTCGTTGAAAGTGTTTTGATCCATTTTGTTGAATTATTCCAGTTTTATGAATATATATATATTTTTTTTTACAATTTTCACTGTTTAAAAATGTTTACAAAAGCAAATTTTCCAAGATAAATTTGTTTTTGTCAATCATTGAAAAGCGTCCACTTTCGATTAAATGTATCAAAGGACTGAAAACAAAATGTAAGTGATGTAACAAAAATGATTGTATTCAGGGCTATGATTTTTATTTCTTTAAAAATTTAATAAGTGAAAGGACTCGTAAAATTTAGAATGTATCATTACATTCACATTCAACAATCCGATATATTTTTGCCAAATGCAATAACTACAGTAATTTCAACTACTCTTATTATTTACTTTAATTTTAGTTTTTTTCTTAACTTAAAACTTTTCTGTTTCATTTCAACATGGCCTTGAACTTTAACCGTTATTTGTCTCATTTTCACCATAAGATAAATAAACACGTGGTTTTATTTAAACTTCGATAGTTACAGCTCTCATGAATAAAAAATATTTTTAGGTTTTATCCACTTTATTCAAATTTGTAACTTAATGTAAAAATATTTTTAAAAAACTTTTACTTAATTAGAAGAAAGTAACAGGATCTCTGCAAACTTTCTTTCAATTCTCTATATTTTTTAATAAAGTTTCCTAGAACCATCTATTCCCTCTACTAAAAGTGCACCTTTTGTCCTGGATAATTTAAGTTTTGATTTAAAAAAAATTAATCAAATATTTGAAAGTCTTATTTCACATTTATGACGTTTAAATTTTCTCACTGTTACTCTTTTTTTATTGCATGAATCGCAAAATTAACATCTAAATAGTCAATCCACTCCCACTGGTTGTGCCAGAATTCATAGTTTATTCCACGAACCAGTGTAACATTACAATTTTGTTTCTTTAACAATATTTTTAAATCATCTGGACTTATAAATTTATCCCAAGAATGAGTACCTTTAGGAACTAAACTAAGTATATATTCTGCAAATATTATTCCAAATAACCACGATAGCATTGTTCTATTAAATGTTGTTACAAAAATAGATCCACCTGGTTTCAATGCTTTTATGCATGCTTCCACAAATTCTTCTTTTTCCGTTACATGTTCAATCACTTCCGAAATAACAACTACATCATATTTTTCCACATTAGCTTTAGCATGATCTTCAATTGTTTCAGCAACATATTCAACTCTTGATTCTAAATTTTTATCTAAGGCTAGATGTGCTTTTGCCACTTTGAGAAGATCAACACCTGGATCAAGACCTGTTACTTGCGCGTGCAATTTTCCTAATGCTTCTGATAATATTCCGCCACCGCAACCAACATCTAATATTTTTATATTTTCGAGTACATTCGGAGAATTAATTTTTGATTTTGGTATTATTCCGGAAGATATCAATCCATCTCTTATAAATGGAACACGGAGATGATTCATTGAATGGAGGCCTTTCAGGGAGCCGTTTTTATTCCACCAAAAAGTCGAAATATTATTGAACTTTTCCACTTCATCTTGATCAACAGTTTTAATAGACTTTGATTTGGAAAGGTTTACTGAATTGAAAGTGAATTCCCAAAAATATGTTAAAAATGGTTGAAATAAAGAATGAATTAACTTTAAACAGGTATAACTTATTTTAGTCAGTTGAGAATAAAACTGAACCATGTTTAATATGTGGATTAAGTTACTGACTGGAGAGAAGTTTAGAAATGGTGAGATTAAGGCATTAATGATTAGTTACGTTTGCTAGAATTAAAAAAAATTGCATCAAGATAATAAGTTAATCTAGTTTACCTTGACTGATGATTGCTTATTGCATTGTTAATATGAAGCTAAACATTGCGTAACTCTCGAATACAGTATCAGACTTTTTTTTCTCATTCTCATGAGTAGTTAATTATTACTTTTGAAAGATAAGGCTCGAATAAATCAAATAAATTTTTTTTTTAATTTGAAGCAATTGATATTTTTATTATCTCTAAATTTTACGTTAAACAATATAATCGATTTGACGTGCTACTACCATTTTTTTCATTTCTTATTAATAATTTTAAAATATTTACAATAAACATTTTTTTATTACCGATTAAAATAACAAGACATTTAAAATATTATAAAAATATATAAATAAAAATCCTTGAACTGCGATATATGAACAAAATTTAATAATAAATAAATACATATTTTCACTTTTTCTAGTTTTTAAAAACGTAAAATACTGCACATTTCGAGGGTTGTCAATTTTTATTTTTTATTTAGTGAAGAAACACGTTGGGTTAGATTTTCAAACCGTTTAAACGTGTAGTTAATGAATACCCAGTCTTTCCGAACCTCGTTATCTTGGGCAGTAGGTGCAGTGGCTAAAATAAATGTAATGAATTAGATAAAAGCCACAAAAACAAAAAAAAATTATAGATTTACCAATCTCTAAAGCAACATCAGGGAAATCATCGAAGTTACTAGTATCATCTATGGATTTTACCTCTACTGGAATTGCGGCGGGACGCTCTCGAATATGTTCCCAATCCACGGAATTGCGGAAGAATTGAATTGATTTTACGTCATCTAGTCCCTTTAGTGATCCGAGTCTACAAGTAAAATAATATCACTAATTTATAATGATCTTATTTTTATTATAGTTTGACTTTTACCTTCTATCAGCTTCACAACAAAATTTAACGATTGCATCCCTAGCTTCTTCTGATATGGGAGTTTCTGGTGGAAATATTAATGTTTCACGCCAATTCATAACTTTACGATAAGTATCTTGTGGATTGTCTGAACAAAATGGTGGGTAACCCATTAACATTTCGTACTGAAATGATAAGTGCGTTAATAAAATATTTGAATTGAAAATTCTGGTATTTACCATTATGACTCCAAGAGACCACCAATCACATGCTGGACCATATCCTGTCTGTAAAAATACTTCAGGAGCAATATAATCGGGTGTTCCAACGGTACTGTATGCCAAAGCACGTCTATTCCTTTTCCAACTTTCTGCTCGACGTTTTGAATCCATTGGGCTAGAGCAGGTGTCAATAAAATCGGAAGCTTTTGCGTGAGACAAGTTACGATAAAAGTCAGTACGATGGGATTTTTTTAATCCGGTACAAAGACCGAAATCTGATAATTTTACATGACCTCTAGCATCGAGGAGTAAATTATCTGGTTTTATATCACGATGTATAAAGCCAAGTTTATGAATTGAATCAATCGCAAGAGCTGTCTCTGCGATATAGAATTGTGTACATTCTTCTGATAAAGTATCTTTTTTCATTAATAAAGTCATCATATCACCTCCAGGCAAAAATTCCATTATTAAATACAAGTTGACAGGGTCTTGAAAACTATAATACATTTTAACAACCCATTGATGATCTGCTTCAACGAGAATATCTCTTTCAGCTCGCACATGAGCTACTTGTTCTTTTTCTAACATGTCAGCTTTTCTCAAGACTTTCATTGCATATACATGTCCTGTATCTTTTTTCTGTACTAATCTCACTTCACCAAAAGCACCTCGTCCTATCACCTTCAATGCTTCAAAGTCTTCTACACCCAATCGACTACGTTTCAATCGAAGAAATTCTGTTTCTTTTTGTGCATGTTGTAGTCTTTTCTCTTGTCTCTGCTGATCTGATAAGTTTTCTTCACGCAATGCTGCTTCCAGTTTGGCCAGTCGCTGTTTTCTCTCATCATGTTGGCTTATTAAGTTGCTATAATGATTTTCAAGTGTTACCTTGGCCTTTGTGGCTTTATCTATATGTACAATACATACACATACAAAATAATATAAAAAAGTAGATTTAGTATCATTATTTAATTAGCTGTTATATCTTAATTAATTTGTTTTTGCAATATATTAGAGAATTCGTAGAGTTCAAGGTAAATGAGATCAAAATGAAATTTAATCATTATTGGTCATGGGAACTCCCAATCAAGATGACCTTATTTCAAATCTATTATTTTGAATATTAAAAAATAAAATAATCTCAAATATGTACCTAAAGTGTGATCACTAAATCTTATCTCGTTTCTATCCATATCAGAGATTGTTCCAGTAGTTGTGGTCATTCGTAATTTATTATTATTTATTAAGATTTGTTACTATAATTTCAAAAATTTAAATTAGAAAATATTTTTTTGTTCTTTCTTTTCTATTTATTTATTTCAAAACTTTCCCTTACAACCTCTCGTTACATATCAGCAACATGTATATACACATATCACAGACCATCGGATGTAAAAAAAATATTTTGCCTGAGAGATGTAAATTTTAAACTTACACGATATTATGAGAGCTTAAAAACCCTTCAAAATAAAAAAAAATGTTCCAAAGATTGTATTTAAATTTACAATGCCATTAAAATAAAGAAAATTAAATCGATGAACATTAAAATCAAATAAGTGTTAAAATGATGTTTTGATTTTAAAATTCTCAATCCATCTCTGGTAAGTCAATCAAAATATGTCAAAACAATCCTAAGCCAAATTGAAGCTGAAAATATCATCTCTAAATTCCTTTAAAATAATTATTTGGCATATAAATGTCGAAAACCGTGCAATTAACTGATGGATCTTGTAGAATTTGTTTGGAAGATGAAAAAAGAACAATTTCTTTCAAGGATACTGTCCCTTCTTTAAAACAAATTTCGTATACAGAACTATTCCAAGATATTTCTGGTATAACTTTACTTGAATCTGGACCTCAACGTCTTTGCAAAGAATGTGGGATACATTTAGTTGAAGCATATGAACTGAAACAGAAAATCAAAGAAAGTGAGAATTTACTGTTAAATTTAATTGATCAATTAATTGTCATTAATCCTACGGTTGAAAAAGAATATAACGATAATTCACAGGATATTAAGAAAGAAAACACAGAAGATTTTGATGGAAATTCACAAGACTTTGTTTTTGGGGGAGTTATTGAAGCAGATGTTGAAGCTGTTGTTAAAATTGATCCTGAAGAAGTAAAGTCTGAGGATTCCTTGGGGGATTACACAGAAGATGAAAAAGAAAAAAAGAAGCCTAGTTCGAAGTCAGTTAAAAAACAAAAACAAAGTAAACGCACACATAAAAAAGAATCTCAATCACTTTCTCTTAGATGTTCCATTTGTTTAGAAGTTTTTACAAAAAAATATGATTTTCGTAATCATTATCGAGTGATGCATGTAGGACAAGAGATTCAATGTCCTAATTGTCCTAAAAAATTCAATAATGCTGATGAATTTGACAAACATATAAGGCACGGCCATAAAAAACGAAATCGAGAAAAAACACTTTGTCCTCACTGTGCTAAAGTCATGCTAAATACCTCGATTCAAGAACATATCAAAAGTATTCACGAAGAACATCACCGAGAGTACATTTGTGATTTATGCGGAGTTCGTGCGAAATCTAAGGACATTCTTACAGGTCACATGAAATTCAAGCACCAAAATCTAACGTACAACTGCCGTTATTGTCCTGAAATCTTTAAAAACAAGGGAACACGACGAACACACGAAATTCGATTTCATACTTTTGACTACAAACACGTCTGCAACATATGTGAAAAGAAGTTTATGACAAATGCTCAGTTGAAAAAACACAGAGTAATCCATACTGGGGAAAAACCTCATGCTTGTGAAATCTGTGGTCAACGATTTTCATTTAGAGCGGGTCTTAAAGACCACCAAGCCACTCATGCGGAAACGAGAGATTTTATTTGTGATGTTTGTTCAGCTGGATTCAAAAACAATAAGGCTCTGAGGAAACATCATGCTGTTCATGAAGACAGAAATTACGAATGTCCAGTTTGTGGACAAAAGTTTTTAGAAAATAAGACTTTGCGAGCTCATTGTACTCACAGTCATCCAGATTATCAGCTTCCTCCACCCGGTACTGTAATGAATAAAAAGGCTTTGGCAAGAGTAGGAAAAATTTTGGAAAAATATCATGTCCATGCGCACCATTCCAGTGTTCCAAGAAAGCTTAATTTACCTACGGGACCTAGTTTAAATTAAGGATATTATGGCTAGTTTAGATTTTTAACTAGAAAAGTGCAATATTTCTATCTGATTGTATGTTTTGTATAATTTCTTTCTCGAATAATAAACATTACAATATTTAAAATCTTACTCTTTTTGCCAAATAAGACATTTATTATTTGCTGGCATGTCAATCTTCTCGATAAGTTTAATTCCATTTTTATTTGCCACAACTTCTAATTTGACTATATCTCTTACTCCCCAATCAGGATTTTGTGCTCTTAAGCTCTGATCGAAATTGATATTGCTTTCTGGCTTAAGAATACCATTTTCCGCATATGGTCCATATGTAAAAAGTTTCCCCTGTTTCTTCAACAATTTACCAGCGTTAAAAAATAATCCTTCTGTGCATGTAAACTCGGAAATGTGAATCATATTGATGTTAAGCATAAAATCGAAAGTTTCTTGTAATTCTGAAAAATCTTTATGATTATTTCCTATTAAAAATGGCCCTTCATTTGACTCATTTTTTCCCCATGTGTTGTAAGGTTTTCTTATATCAATCAACATAGGAGGACAAATATTTTTTGTAGGACATTCGTTTGCCACTTCTTGAATTGATTCAATTAAGCGAGGTTCATAATCAGACGGTTGGAATTTGATTCCTGGAAAACGTGGTGCCAAAGTTTCCACATGCATGCCAACGCCTGAGGCAATTTCCAAAAATACTCCTGTAGCTGTAGTTGGTATGTGTTTGAGTATGACTTCTAAAATTGCATCACGATTCCGGCCAGCTGATGGATTAAATAATTTTTTACTGGAAAATAAAAAAAAAGGTTTTCAATACAGCAAGGAATATTTCACTCATTATTAAATATGTACCTCATTTTCGCTAAAAATTGAAATTAAATATTGAACCGTTGTTTTGGTTTTGGAAAGTTTTAAAACCCACTCTCGCGATCAAAGTAGTAAACAAGGCAATGTCCATTTACAATATAAAACATAACCAAAAATCAAACTTAAATGCAATTTTTTTTAAATTTATTTATTATTGAAGTGTAAGTAAGAACATAACTGTTTCAACTAATTTAATAATATTTGTTATTAATTTTTAAGTCAAAAAAATAAATATGGTTCGATGTTTGTTAGAGTAAAGTTCCCCATTCCTTAATTTTGACATAGTGTATGAATAGCGCATTTATAAATGAATAGTAAACAAATCAATTGCAATAAAAAAAGTTAGTTCTTAAAACATAAACTCTTCATATTTAAAAATTAATTTAAATTTAAACTATAAAAAATATGGATGAAGACAGTAAAAAATGCCGTATTTGTCTGCAAGATGCACAACATGATACAATTTCACTTCTTATCAAATTGGCAAGCGAAGAAAAAACCTATGCCGAAATTTACAAAAGCCTTTCTGGATTTACTCCCGAAAAGGGATCTCAACTTTTATGTAGAATATGTAAAGATGATCTGGTTAGTTCATATGAATTTAAACGAAAAATCGAACAATGCGAAGGTGTATGGGATATTGAAATTAAAATTGAAGAGGATATGATTGAATATAAACCACCAGATACAATTGAAATCAAACCAGATAGGGACGATTTATTATTTGTTTCAACTTTAATTACAGAAGAGCCAAGTTCTTCTGTCAAAGGATCTCTAAAAATGGAAGAGGAAAATGATGAACTTGATTTCGGCTGGTCCGATGAAAAGGCTGAATCTGAAAGCAGTTCAGATGAAGATTTGGAGAAAAGGAAAACTCAAAAATGTCCTTATTGCGAGAGTATGTTTAAAACGAGAAAAATTCTTATTAAACATTGTCGAAAAAAGCATTCCAATAAGAAGAAATACCAATGTGAAGATTGTGACAAAGAGTTCTATATATCACACCAACTTAAAAAACATAGTCGCATACACCATAAAGAGAGCGATAGTGATAGCGAAACTGTGAATAAAACTAAACAAACAAGAACCAGAACTCCTAAATTTGGAGAAACATTTGAATGTCCTTTTTGTCCTGAAGTATTTTCAGTAAAACATCGTTTAACAATTCATAAAAAGGAAAATCATAAAGGTCAACGACTTCCTAAAAAGGACATGAACGAGAAAACTATTTGCCCACATTGTGGTCTAATTTTATTCGCAAAATCATTAGATAAACATACTCGACAAGTTCATCAAAAAAATCCAGACGAAATGTATATTTGTGATATTTGTGGAGCAAAAGTCACTTCCCGTAATGGTATTATTTCCCATATGCAATTGAAACATTTGAATGTTGCATATATCTGTCGACATTGTCCAGAAGTCTTCCAAAATCCAGGAACACGTCGAACGCATGAAATTCGTTTTCATACTCTTAAATATAACTTTTCTTGTCATATCTGTGCAAAGAAATTCCTCACTGGCGTATATTTAAGTAAGAAAATTTGTATGATAAAAAAATGTTATTCTCAGCTTATTTTTCATTTAAAGGAAAACATTTAAATTCTCACACGGGCGAAAGAAAACATACATGCGAAATTTGTGGAATGGCTCTGGCTACAAAGGAAAGTTTAAAGCATCACATGGTAAGATTTTCCATTGTATTAGAATTTTTGTGAAACTAACAAGATATATTTTAAAGGCCACCCACTCAGATGCTCGACCTTATTCTTGTGAGATATGTGCAGCAACATTTAAAACTACTCAAACGCTTCGAGTGCATCGAAAATCCCATAAAGAATGGGATTACGAATGTCCTGTGTGTGAACGCAAATTCTTAGTTAATCAACAGTTGAGACAACACGTGACTCGAAATCATCCTGAATATGAATTGCCGCCACCAGGAACCGTCATGAACAAGAGTGCATTAAAAAGGATTCAAGAAATTAAAGAAAAATATAATTCTGACAATGTCACGGTGGAAATGTTAGGATCATTTTGCAAGCGCAGAGATCAGAATCGTTATAATCCGAATAATGTTCAGCCTCATCAACAAACACAAGTGCAACAGCTTCATCCTTCAATACAGCAAAATTTACAACCGTTACAAACCGGAACAACAATTAAATATGAATAGTGTTGAAATGAGTATGATTGAATATTGCATTGTAAATTCCTGAATAAATTGCTTACTAAAAAGATTAGTTGACATTCTAGTTTCTCAATTAAAATTTAATAATATAACTTCCATACGGTTAATTTTTATTGTAATTTGATATTAACTTCATTTTGAAACATTTCAATCGGAGCTTTAGTTCTAAAAATTTTCAAATAAATTTCAAAGCTTCTTCTAACTTTTTCACCGGATTTACCAAATTAATGGTGTGCTTCTTTTGGTGGTTCCATGCCTGGTTGTTCTTCAGGTGTGTGTGGCCAGTAAGTTGGTTTGTTAAGAGGATCAAGGGCTTCTTCTGGATACGAGTCTTTAAAGTCTTCCATAGTCATTTGACTGAAGGGCAACAAAGAGTTCAAGTGGGCCAATTCTTTCTTGTGAGCTTCAATACGGGCATTTGATTCGGCAATAAACTTTTGAATTTCAGCATCAACTTCCTTGGCCTGTGCATCAACTTGTGATGAAACAGTATCAGCTGGATATGGGACTTTCAAGGCTTCATACTGTTTTTGGAAGTTATCAACCATACCGGCAACGGCAACATTCTTTTTGTACACAGACCAATCAATTTTTGGTGCTTGTTCAGGATTAGCTAAAACAGCACGCAAGTATTTGTCACTGCGACTTTTGAATGCATTGAATTGCATGCGTTGAGAGGGTGGTACGCGTTCAGCGAGTGCAGCCCAATTAACGGCAGATTGTGAGATACGTTTTGATGCCATCGAAGCAATTTACAAGAGCTAGAAAAAAAATATTGTCAGAATCAAGTTATGTAATATTGATCGGATTGTTGTTATTTGATCTTTTTTGCTAAAAACATATGTTTAGCTTGTACAATTATTTTAAATCTAAGAACACTTATTTAAATTATCAATTTAGTAAGAAAATTACCAGAATTTATTGAATTTGGATAAGAATTATCATAAAAAATCGTACCTTTGATATTTTTCCTCTGCTAGACGACTTCAATGTCAAAAGTACCAATTCCCAGTGCATATTTCAAACATATGTGTAACTGTGACACGTGTTTGTTTTTAAAATAAAACCGTTGACTTAAATTTTAATTTATCCAATTATCAATAACGGCTTATTCGGGAGCACGTAATAGTATTATTAAAATGTGATTAATTTTTCCAATTTATCATTGATATATTTACTGAAAATTATATTTTGTAAAATACTCATTTATTAATTAATATTTAAGATAGGTACAAATTAATTTTCATTACCATTTATTTTCATTTTATAGACATATTTGACTCATTTTGATTGACCGTAGCTATAAAATACAATATCAAATGCATCTCAATGGCAGACTTCTGTAATTACATTAATTTAAAACAAAACAGGTTTCAATCATTGTGATATATGCTAATTTCTTCTATAGATTTACTTTCATACGTGTTATTATATCCTTATAAATGAAATTATTACTCTATGAAATAATTATATATTTTTTTGTGTACAACAGGTCATACAAATTTAATTAGAATCTTTGAATTAAATGAATGAACGATTTAATAAATGAATTGCAGGCACACCTGATCGAATTCCATTCAGTTTATTTGTAACTCTGAAACACGGCTCATCTTATCGATTAAATACATTTTCAATCATGTTATTTTTTTATTTACTTGGCATAATTATATTTCTTTTTCTTGTTTTTGTTGAATATCGTCGATTGATGTTCAATAAAAAGTTTAAACACATTTTTGGTGTCAAAGAAATTCCAATCATTGGAAATCCGTTTATGTTTTTAACAAAATTACTTAGTGATTATGAGGAAGGGCTGCGTCAAGTTTGTCCAAAGCCGATTTGTAGGGGAACTTTTGCTGGAATCCACGTTTTTACATTTTACGATCCTGACATTTCAAAACAAATACTACTGAGCTCAAATTTTACAAATAGACCATATTTTTTTAAGTTTGGAGAATTAAAGTACGGATTATTGACTTCAAATCGTGAGTGTTTTTCATATGATTTTTTTCCTAATTTAAACATTTCCTTTGAATGTAGATGAAAATTGGTCTAAAGTCCGAAAAGTTATGAATCCGAGTTTTAATCAAGTTTCGATTAATTGTAATACACCAATTTTTCACAAATACATTGACTTAATTTCTGATGAGCTTGATAAACATGTCAACAAAGATGAGTTTGATATAACACCTCTTTTATTGAAGTTCATAATACCCCAACTAATCGGTAAGTAAAATTAATGATGTAATTTTTTTATTGACTTGTTGACTCCTTTTATTTAATTTAGAAACACAATTCGATGTTGATGATTATAAAGCAGATGAAGAAGATATTGATATTCTTCCAGTGTTTTCAGAAACAATGACATTTCGTGGTGTTAATCCATTTTATTACTTAGACTTGATATTTAGATTTACAAATTTATATAGATTGAGTAAAAAATGGCATCAACATTCAGAGAATTTATTAAAACCAATAATTGAAAAAAAGAAAACTGATCTTCTTGACGGATCATCTAATAATAAGGGAAATAGACGATTTTATATTTATGATATGTTAAAATCAGATCTACCTGATGAAGCTGTTATGGATAACTCAAAATTGATTGTACCTTCTGTAGGTTAATTCTTTTAAAATTAAATATAATAACAAAAATAAATCTTTTCAGGGGTTTGAATCAACGGTTGTTGCAATTGGACACGCTTTATTGATGTTAGCTATGCACCCTGAGGTTGACCAAAAACTGTATGCAGAAATACAAGAATTTTATCAGGATGGTGTTGAGTTAGATAGCAAATTGATTAAAAACATGCCTTATTTGGATATGGTGTTCAAGGAAGTTCTTCGTCTTTTTCCTTCCGTTCCAGGTACCGCTAGAAGCACGATCAAAGATACATTTATCGAGGGAATCGGTGTTATTCCAAAAGGGACTGTTGTTGTTTTCTCATCATTAAGTTTACATCGGGACGTTAATATTTGGGGAGAAAATGCAAATAAATTCAATCCAGAAAATTTCACACCAGAAAAATTTGCAAAAAGGCATCCATACAGTTATCTCCCATTTAGCGCAGGACCAAGGAATTGCATCGGTATTAAAATAAAGTTTTTAATTAAAATTTCAGTTAAATGGTTTATTTTTCAGGCATGCACTATGCAAATCTCAATCTGAAACTGTTTTTAGTAAAAATACTATCAAAATATAGGTTTTCGACAAGTTTAAACTATGAGGATCTTTCGTTAAAATTCCAGCTTATAATTAAACTGAATTGTCCTTATCTCCTGCAAGTTCATAAAAGATGATAGAAAGAAAACATTAAAATAATAGTTTGAATAAAATATATTTGAAATTATCACTATCAGTTTTTATATGACTTTGGAAAATCACAGGCTAGCAACGTAAAGTTCACTAACGGTGACCCTAGCAAACGACGATCGTGACATCATGGATTTTATTGACTATTTAAATAAATTAATTTAAAAAGAGCTGTTGATTGATTACTTTACATGATGAGTTTTATTCAGTAACAAATTGATTGAATGAAAAATAGAAATGAATTTTACTATAGCATTTATACAAACTTTGAATGTACGAAAAACGGAAAAAACTGTAATTATAGAAAAAAATCATTTGGAATTGACCTACAAATATTGTTAAAAAAAAGTGTTTGCATAGTTAAAAGCCATCCCCACTTAATTGAATATTGTAAGCTATTATAAAATGTATTTCCTTCGTATCTAATTCATAAACCGACCGTAAAAATAGCAAGACAGACAAGTTTACTAATATTAACAATATTATTCAGTTATAAGACAAATTTATTGGGCTTGACTTTAGTTTTGTTTGAATTTTGTGTGAAGCATCATCATAATATTAATAATTTCAAGATGTTATTTCTATTTATATTGGTATTGAATATAATTTTATGTTTTATATTTATACTTTTTTATTTGGAATACCAACGAAGGTCGTTAAATCGTCAATTCGATCATATACCTGGACCAGGTCAATATCCAGTGATAGGAAATTTGCTTGGGTTTACGTGTTCAACAAATCTAACTGATTTAAATTGTTATGTTGATGAATTGTCAAAAGCTTCAATTGTCAAGTTAATTGTTCCAGGACATATGATATTAGGAGTTTCAGATCCCCAGATATTACAAGAAATTCTTAACTCGTCAGAGTTTCTTGGAAGAGTAAAATATTTCTTAAAATTTACTCCATGGAAAGAGGCAATGCTAACAGCAGCATGTAAGTAAAGAAAAAAAAATGTTGTGAACGCATTACCGGTGATAGAAAATAATTCATCTAACATTTTTGATAGGTCCAACAATGTGGAGAAGTATGAGGAAAGCCATTCAACCGGCATTTTCTCATAAAAATCTTGTATCAATCATACCAACATTCAACATGCATTTACATAAATTCAAAGAGCGTATCAATGAATATGCGGATTCTGGAAAAGCTTTCGATTTTTTTTCATTAAGTGATGCGATTGGAATGAAACAAGCCTTGGATACTATTTTAAATATTACAGAAGTTGATTCAAATTTGATGCATGATATGTTTAAAAAAATTGTTGATTACACATGTGAACGCCTTGTCAGAATTGATCAACATCCTGATTTTATTTATCATCGTACACAAAAATATTTGGAATGCCATAAAATTTTTATTAAATTAAAAAAAATATTTGATGAAGCTCTCACACGAACATTAAATGAGCAGAATAACAATTGCAAGAAAAATGTTCTCTATTATTTGTTGAAAAAAGGAAAATCTGATAATCAGAAAGAATTGTCAACCGTTCAAATCATGGATAATGCTTTAATCATGTTTGGAGCCGTAAGTACTACTTTAAATTGATATGAGTTTTTAATTTAATTTTTATGATATTAGGGTTATGAAACAAGTGCTATCACAATTTCCCACATTATTTTAATGTTGGCGATGCATCCTGAAGTAGATCAAAAACTATTTTTGGAACTTAGACAAAATTATAATATTGGAGATCCTGTTGATCACAAGTTGATAAAAAAATTACCCTACCTTGATATGGTGTTCAAAGAGACTCTACGATTATTTCCAACAGTTCCTATAATTTTACGACAAGCAGTTGAACAAAAATATATAGGTAATATATTTTTTTAATGAATTCGGGAAAATGCTTTTTTATCTTCATAATTATACATTTCAGCTGGAATTGGAATGATTCCTAAAGGTACAATCATAATCCCAAATATTTATCAACTTCATCGATCAACATTAATATGGGGGGAAAATGCTGACAAATTTGATCCGGAAAATTTTCTTCCAGAAAATGTAGCAAAAAGACATACTTCAAGTTATCTTCCTTTCAGTACAGGTCCACGAAATTGCATAGGAACAGAACATGCTCAATTAAATATTAAATTAGCGCTCATTCACATTTTAAATGACTTCAGGTTTGAAACAGATTTGAAGATGAATGAACTAGATGTAAGATTTTCAATTTTCATACGCTTGAATAACAATTACTTTGTCAGGGCATACAAAAGAAGTATAAAAGAAAGAAAAGAATAAGCGTCAGAAATTTATTTTTTAAGAATATGTATTGAAATTAATTAAAGTTATAGTCGTCCTAATTGAGTTTAACAATAAATGTTTGTATAATTCTTTGTTTTATTTATAAGTAACAATTAATGTTTATTGTGCAAAAGACATTACAGTTTTGATAAATCCATTAATTATTTATACATTTTATCGCAAGTTAGACATCTTCCAGTCATTATTCCCATTAAATTTTTTTGCTTCTCTGTGATTTTATTTCTGATTATGGTTATTTTATTTTTTAATTTTATAACGAAAAAAGTCTGTGTTAGATTAAAATTATGGCAAACTTTATTATGTGAGGGTCATTTGAAAATTCAACATTCTAGAGACCACAATGTCCATTTTTCATTAGCTACACCTTTGATTCTCTCTGTAAAAACTTCTCGACGTTCCTTGTTATGTCTGATGTTTGGATCTGCAAATAACAATTCATCATATCTCAAATTTCTTAGTTTTACAATTTTTTGTGCATTTGGTTGAGGTTCAATTTTCCATTCACTTCCATGAGGCATTGTCCGTGGTCGAAAAGTAAAAACACGTCGTCTCTGAGTGCTATGAGCATAATAAGCTTCTTCCGCATAGAGATATTCATTGAAATTGACACTTCTTAATGTAAAGACATCATTTCTGATTTTTCTTATGTCGTAAACCATTTTTTTTGAAGTTGTTCCCTTGGTATAACAAAAATTCCTTCGTCTATATTTGTCAAAAGCAAAGAAATTCACAGCAGCATAGTAGTACTCATTAAAAGCAACACTTTTTAATAGGCAATTCCCAACTTGAAAATAGAGTTTATATATTGTTTCAGGAAATCCTTTAGCTAGCTTCCAGTTAGGATCAAGAGATGAAATTGCAAATGCAAGTTTAAAACCTTCACTTGTCCAGAGATGGTCATTTTTTTCCATATCCTTAAAAATTACTTCATAAAACATTATTTTGTAGGACTTGGGGCACTCATCAATGAAATCAAGAACTGCATTCACATTTTGAATATCGTTGCCATAAGTTTCTTGAATGATTTCTGTTAAACACGACTCAAATACAACAATTGATGGAAGAATATATGAAAAATTACCACTCAACAATTGATGTGAAGACTTTTTTACGAAGTTCCGAGTACAATTTAGTTCAACTTTATTTTCAATGAGTGAACCATAACAAATTGATATACAAAACAAAGCAATAACTATAAATCGAAACATTTTGAATGATCAAGATTGGTTTCAATTTAAAAACTAAATATATTTTTATTGTAAACATTTCTTTTAAACTGAAATTTTAACATGATACCACATTTATCGTTATCTAATTTCTTGCTAAATTCGTTCAATTAATCACTGTTTTTCAATGTAAGGCGTTATTTTTGTTTTTTATTTTCCTGCTATCAATTTTTCCTTGGGCTATTTCCTTAATGCTTTTTCTTGGGTTTTTCGTCTTTTTGAATACCTTTGAATGTCAAAGTTAACATTTTTTTTTTATTTTTTAAATCCATGATAATAATTGATATTGAATTTTATATTTCGAGCTTAAAATTAAACCATGCAGTTTATCTTTAGAAATTTTGCAAGCAAAGTCCGATGTAGGTTAATTTTGTGATAATCAAAACTTGTAAGTGAAATTAATAGATAAGAAAACTGATATTCTCTATCAAATAATGTCAAGCTAAAATTTAATCAATTATTTTATATATAATATAGTGAATGCGAAATTTGATAACATCACATTGATGTACGAAATTCTTATCAATTCAGATTATTTTAGCAACTATTTCTAACAATAAAGTGTTATTTGTAAGAAAAATCTAAATGTCATAAGGTCAGATAAATTATGTGACAAATATCACGGTCATGCTAGAGAACTTGGGATTTTTTTGGGTTTTTTTAATGTTGTGAAAAAACCTTGCAACACTCATAGAGCAAGAACCTTTTTACTAAAAATCTGTAGAGCAATTTTTCTAATTTTTCCAAAACATTTCAAAAAAATTTCAAGTCTTCTAAAATATCAACTTTAAAATTTTTTAAATAGATTTTCTGTATAATAAAACAGGAATAAACTTATCAAACAACCTTAACTTATAGAATTCAGAATTATTATGAGATAATCATTGTAGCGTAATTAATGTAAATTAGTTGGTAGAATTGTGTATATTGAGAATTTGCTGTTAAACTGACCACGAACTCTGAAATTAATTCAGCTAACTGCTAATAGTTTTTTTTTATTTTTCTTTATCAAATGTTTCAAATGAAATTCATTATTATTTAAAATCTTCTTTTACACAGTTCAGTGACAATTTCAAAGGAAACAACTTTGCATATTGGCTCCTCATAAGATATCTATTTCTTTTTATCAGAAAGCGATCTTTAACTGAAAACTTATCTTTTTATCTCATCCTTTTGAATATTTTATACATTAACCAAGAACAATTTAATTTTTTCACATTTCAGTTCTTACTCATTCTTTACGATATTGATGTTCTCATTTTCTGAATTCTGCGATAAATGTATTCGCATGAAAAATCTGCTGTATTAAAATATATACGTGTATATCTCATCATCATATAAAAAACATAATACAACTAGCAATAAAACGCGTGAAATAAAAGCACACATTAAAAGCACACTAAATTTAAATTTATCTCTATATGTTTATACAACACACGGGAAAACAGGTAAAAAAAAAATAAAAAAAGAGTCAAATACAAAAAATATATACAAATCAGGCGCAATCAAAATAAAGTTAGTTGGTGTCGGTTACTGTTTGAAGCAACACGTTTCAAACTTGAAAAAAACTTCATTGTTCTAAAATCAAATATTTTCATTCAAAAATTAAAAGTAATTGTAGAAGTAATTATAATTGTGATATTAACTCACAATAATAGATTTGTAATTGAATCATTAAATTAAAGTCTTTTTTTTATTTATAATTGGTATTACTATAAAATGGTTGATAAAAGAAATAAAAGGAAAATAGTGAAATAAATGCATTTTGAACAATAAACTTAATAAAACAATATAAAAACAAGTGAAAAACAAAGTCATGGATGATATAAATGTGGCGCGAAAGTATTTATTTTCATGATATCACTGCAGTTAGTGTAAAAGTTTTTTATTGAATAAAATAAAAAAAAGGTGAAAAATAAAAATATTACAATATTGATGTAATTTCATTATGTAATTTTGATGTTTAAATAACAAAAAGCAGTGATAGTGAAATATTTTGTTTTTATTGTCAACTAAGTCATTATGTAGGAGAAATTATGAATGTTTGGGAAATTTATCGTAAAATTATGCGTGCTTTAAATTTATTAAGAGAAATTTCAACCAGAAATCAAGTGCTAGGAAATTAAAGAAAATTTGTTTGAACTAGGACCATATTAAAAAAAAACTCGTTTCTATTAAGGCCTTAAGGATTTTTTTTTAAATTAAATATTTTCTCCAAATTCTAAAAGAAATTCATGCAAACCGTTCATAGACTCAGAATGAAAATTGAATTTAAGGATTTTACTTGTCATAGTATAAGTTGTAAATACTCTGAAATGCAATTGATTGAAAATGCGCTTAAAATTAAATCTGTAAATTGTCTGCCGTACGCAAAGAAGATCATTTGCTCAGTGAATCATTTTAAACTAGGAACGTCTTAAAAAAAATTAAAGATAAGCCAAAAGAATAAAAACTCTTAACTTCTTGAAAATTACTTTATTGTGATCTAATTAAAGCATTTCGTGAAAATAATATAACTTTTAAGATGGAAATGAAATCGTGTAACGCGTTCCATTGAATAACTTTTTTAACTCATACTTAGACACATTTCGTGATATTTTTTTTATCTGTTATCCAAACATAACATTTTTATTCCATTCATCAATTTGCATCCCTAGCTCAATAGAAATAAAAGAAGAAGATTTTGTAATAAAATTCATATACAAAAAATAAAAATATGTTGAAAGATAGATTTCTTGTGTCGTAAAATTAAAAAAAAAACGACACATCTCATACATGAGTCGTCTTAAATTATTTTATTTCGTTAAATATGATGTTCTCATCATGTATTTATATTTAATATTTATTAAAACAAATGAGCTACGCTCTGGTAGTCTGGCTTCCTGCGTATATATTTAAAAAAGGTACAAGTCAGCCAGTGTATTGTCAAATGAAAAATATGAAGTAATCAGAAATCAGCAAAAGATTGGTTTGAGTGATTTTTTGATATTCACTGTGACTAAATGAATGGCATAAAATATGTACGTATAAATAAAGACACAAGGACATTCACACTAAAATAGCTAATTCAACTGATAGGAAGATTCTTTTCAATGAATTTCATATTATTCGGGATGTGATGCTTGGCTTAGTATGCAAAAGTTTAAAATGTTGGGGTTTATTGGCTTATTGTTTCAATTTTAGGCTGTTAATTTTATGTTGAATGATTTTTAATAATTATTATTTTAGCGGGAATCAAAAAAAAATAACTTAATGACAAGTTATTTGAGCTATCACATTTATTCTTTTGACTGCGAAACATTCTTTAAATTTTCCCTCACATTTTGTAATAATTGTGAAAAATCTGGGTCATTTTTAAATTTTGGTAACCCAAAAAAAAAAATCATTTGGGTCAAACAGACTTTTTCAATTAATTGAATAAAAATTTATTAATTACACTAATTTCCCTTTTCTATTATCTTTAAACAAACAAACACACAAAATGTCAAATATGATGCAATTTTTTTAAAACAAAAAAAGTCTATTCTAATGCTCATACCTGTTCAAACTCATACTAAATTGATTACCAGAAATAATTTCAATTGCATCACATTTGACACTCTCGTTTTTTATATTTTCATTTTTTTTGAATTCCATCACATAACAAAACGAGATCAAATCGCACTCGTCATATGGATATTACATGGCAAATGTATGGAACAATTAATTCATTCACATTTGACCTCGGTTGCGTTGTACAGTGATTTTTGTTATAAATTTGCATATTTTAATTTAAGAACAAAAGAATTCATGTGTAGAACAAATCTAATAAAAAAAAATTTCATGTAAATGCCAAAAAAAATCATACATTAATTAAACGCACTAATAACTATCAAATAATGTTCAATTTTAGACAAAACCAAATCATAAAGGACAGATCAAAATATTTAATTATTAAAATCAATTTTAGTAATGAACTACATATTTCCTTTTGTTTCCAAAATAATTAATTACATCAATTTGCTGATTTCGGTTTATTTTATTTTAGCATGAACAAATGAAATAAGATTTCAAATATTTAATATAAGTTGATTTGATCCCTTACTTTTTTGTCGTTAAAAAATTGCTTGGTGTGCGTTGTAAAATGACTCAGGATTTTATAAACCATAAAAATTAAATTTGTGTCATTCCAAGATTCATAATTAACTGTTTCCTATTGTTTTATAAGAAATTCCCGTTTTTATTTTGCCAAAATATTTATATTTCGCTTCGTTCCCAGAAAACAATAAGAGATTCATTAATTACCAGCTACTTAACGTGTTTTAACAAAAATTTTTGCACGATTTTTATTTTTGACCAATTAGATAGTTGAAATGTAATAAAAAGAAAAATATTTAATCACACTTGTTATTATTATGAAGACAAGACAAAGGAAAATTTATATCAAATAATAATAAAAAAGAATTTAATAATGAAAGAATTTCAGAAGAATTTACATTTCAATCTAAAAGTAGCCCAAAGAAGCACGCAGATTGTAATGATAGAGTAATAAAGTAATAATTTGCCAAAAAAAACAAAAATTAAGATAATAATCTAAAGTAAGGCAAAGAGAAAAGAATGAAAGGAATATGATAATTTAACGGTTCGTGTCATGCGCGATCCAATTTTTTTTGTACAACAAAATATTCTGAGGTCCAAAAATAAGTACAGGAAATTCTCATCAAAAATACATAATAAAGTAATAAAAAGAAATTAAATTGAAACAAAATATTTTAGTTACACTGCCACACTGAACAAAACTTTGCACACATTGTAAGAATTTGTCGAATTAAACAAACGAAAAAAATATTTCAAAGTGAAAAGTGATACAAGAAGAAATGGACTGGAAGAGATGAACTCATTGATATGATTAAAGACAAAATATTTTAAAAGTTTGCAATAATATTATAATACTGTTGATCTTATAGTACATAAGATCAATTTAGCCGAACACAACACTACACCAGCAAAAATGTATAAAAATTATCTAAAAGATAGAAGACGCTTATTTTTAGTCGTTTTAACTCTCACAAATATTATTAGTTATCAATTTACATTAATTGAATGTTTGACAGTAGGAGGAGATTATGAAAATGGTAAGTTATGAAAAAGCCTATAATTTTTTATTTTTTTTTGCACAAAACATTCATTATACATTGTTTACATTTTACATAATACACACGTGAGTTTGTATGATTGTAACTTATTCCATAACATGAAATTAGATGATCTGGTTTTTTTTTTTTGGGGAATCATGTTTGAATAAAAGTGAACGGTCTTGTTCTTGTTTGATGATTGATTTAATTAGACATTTTTTTTTGTTTTTATATTTTTTTTGCTAAACTTTGATGTACAAAATGATAAAACTTTAAAGAGATATGATAAGGTTAATGACATACAATGGAGATGTTGAAGTTTAAGTTCAATCAATTGAAAATTTGAGTTTAATTAACGGTTAAAAAATTTGATACTCGTGATTCTCAGCTTCATTTTGTCCGATTTGTCTTATTTTGAACCTACACGTTTATAGGCAAAAGTCTTCCTCAACTCAGTTCCTAATAAATTTTCAAAAGCACCGGTCCGGAATTTTCGTGTTAAGTAATGTATTAATTTAATGTGAGGTGTTAGGTTTGATTGCGTGAAAATGATTTGCAAATTATTTTAATCGGTTCTAAATTATCGAATATTATCGCATGCATTTATGTTTATATATTTTACATCCGGTGTTTATAGTTCAAAATGATATTCAATGAATGAATGGTCAAAAACGGGTTTCTTTCATTTTTTGTTGAAGTCTTTTGATTGATCCTTACCCTCGTTTTATCAATTTTCAATATATGTTAAATGTTGTATTTTATTTGGTGCTTGAATTGTTTGATGTTTTATTTATTTAATTGACTAATTCGATATTGATTAAATTCGAGATAATCTCTTTCTTTACATAATGTAAATTAGTATTTAATTAAAGATGTTTTTCCGGTGTTTGTTTAAACAATTTGTAAATATTTGAATTTTGCACTCAGCTCTATGTTCATTGCCCTAGAAATCCTGTTTAAAGTTTTTAATATAATTATTTTTATTATTCAATTACAAAAAAAATACGTTTCAGGTTGTTACGATCTTAATCAGGAGAAGGTGATGATTAAATTTGAAAAAGCATTTCGTATCTCAGATACGCCTCATTTAAATACTTGTTTTAATTTGTGTGACAACGATCAACAATGTAAAATAGTTGCGTTTGGACTTGATGAGAATCGGGGGAATGGGACTTGTATGTTATCAATGTTCGAGCCTGATGAGAAAGATTTAACTTTATTTGAGCCAAGATTTAATTTGTATTCACGAAAACGAGATTGTCATGCGATACCACAGCCAGGTGAGATTACATTCAAACATAAAAAATACAGTTTTTTACACTTTAGGGCACTGTATATAAAATTTTGAATAAAATTTAACACACTAAGTTAATATGATTAATTTGAATTTAGGAATAGGCAGCACTCCATTCGAGACTGCTGGTACTACGAGTCATACACAATGGACATCTGTAACGGGTGTATCAGATAAAACTCAATTTACTACAACAAGTGGTGAATATCCAACTACATCGCCAGGAACTGGACCACAGTCGCCAGGTCCAACTCAATCATATCCAAGTAGTTCTTCAACAACTGATAACGAATATTATGGAAACACTCAAACACAGTCTCATCAACAATCAACAACAAGTCGATACGGCTCAAGTCCTATTGACAATCGTTATACAACAACAGAGAGATATCCTGCAGGTGGATCAAGTCGTCCACATTATGGAAGTAGTAGTAGCCAACCTTCATCTTCAGGATATGAAGCCGGAAACAGTCAATCTTCTAATAAACCTCCTACAGCGTATGGTACTGGGTACAGTACAGGACATGCTGAAGCTCGTCCAGGATATTATGGGGGAACTGCGACTGCTCACGGATATGATGGATGGCCAAGTCGTGAACGAGAACGTGAACAAGGATATGGTGGACATCCAAATGCAATTGGTGGTACATATTTTCCATATCCTTCACAATACCCTACCTATCAATATCCAATGCCGTATGAAAAAAACTATCCAATGCCAAATTATCCAATGGGACCTCCAACAGCCCCCACTTCTGGCTCTTATCCTGGCTACCAAAGACCATATCAGCCATCTCCATCGGCTCCGTCTTATCCCAGTAATCCTTCCCCGCATTATGGTGGATCAGGTGGTTCATCGCTTAGTTACCCATCAGCTGGCACTGGATCAAGACAATCAGCTACTGGGTATGGTGGTGCAAAACCCTCCCCAGATGTGAACAAAAATAGTACTCGTCCAGAATTATCTGGTTATGGACAAGCACCATCATCATCTGGTGGATATAATGTTCATGAACCAGACCAGGAAAAGAAACGTAAGTACAATTAATATAATTGCATCATATTTTGTCTTGATTTCTTGAAACAAAAGATACACAAGCCTGAGAACTTCCATAAATCTAATTTACGAAGATTTGTGCAAAAAAAGTCAAATACCAGAAACAAACTTTTAACAAATGATTGTTTAATAAAGGAGACAAAAAGTTCCCATCATCAATAAAATGATGTAAATTTTGATGCGTGTGTTTTCATTTTCAGAACTAGCCATGCATAACAAATTTTTTCATGTACGTTAATATATGCAAGTTATTGTGTGAATCTAGTCAATGAATATACGATCACATATTTTCGTTTTTTTTTTACTTATTTTTTATTTTTTATATTTTTAATTTTAATTATTATTTTATATTATTACAAGTTTTATATTGCTGTTACGCTATTTTCTTTAAGACCGCGTAGCGCCCAAACAATTCATCTGAGACCCAAAGTATGTTCTAGACTTATGTTTGTATTATGCGTGGGAGTGTTTATGGATCAAAAAAATATAGGGTGTCCATACAAAAAAATAGGGTGACCAGGTGGAAAATTCCAAAATTTTCCGGGAAAATGGAAAATTTTCATGCCAAAATTTTCTTCTTATGAATCTGAACAACTTTGCCTAAGACACCTCATATCTAAAATGTACAGGAAAAAATTTTCTCATACAACACAAATTTTCATTCACATCTCATTCATCTCTTATTACAAGTTTTATATTGCTGTTACGCTATTTTCTTTAAGACCGCGTAGCGCCCAAACGATTCATCTGAGACCCAAAGTATGTTCTAGACTTATGTTCGTATTATGCGTGGGAGTGTTTATGGATCAAAAAAATATAGGGTGTCCATACAAAAAAATAGGGTGACCAGGTGGAAAATTCCGAAATTTTCCGGGAAAATGGAAAATTTTCATGCCAAAATTTTCTTCTTATGAATCTGAACAACTTTGCCTAAGACACCTCATATCTAAAATGTACAGGAAAAAATTTTCTCATACAACACAAATTTTCATTCACATCTCATTCATCTCTTATTACAAGTTTTATATTGCTGTTACGCTATTTTCTTTAAGACCGCGTAGCGCCCAAACGATTCAGCTGAGATCCAAAGTATGTTCTAGACTTATGTTTGTATTATGCGTGGGAGTGTTTATGGATCAAAAAAATATAGGGTGTCCATACAAAAAAATAGGGTGACCAGGTGGAAAATTCCGAAATTTTCCGGGAAAATGGAAAATTTTCATGCCAAAATTTTCTTCTTATGAATCTGAACAACTTTGCCTAAGACACCTCATATCTAAAATGTACAGGAAAAAATTTTCTCATACAACACAAATTTTCATTCACATCTCATTCATCTCTTATTACAAGTTTTATATTGCTGTTACGCTATTTTCTTTAAGACCGCGTAGCGCCCAAACGATTCATCTGAGACCCAAAGTATGTTCTAGACTTATGTTTGTATTATGCGTGGGAGTGTTTATGGATCAAAAAAATATAGGGTGTCCATACAAAAAAATAGGGTGACCAGGTGGAAAATTCCGAAATTTTCCGGGAAAATGAAAAATTTTCATGCCAAAATTTTCTTCTTATGAATCTGAACAACTTTGCCTAAGACACCTCATATCTAAAATGTACAGGAAAAAATTTTCTCATACAACACAAATTTTCATTCACATCTCATTCATCTCTTAAAGGAATGTGCTTTATGTATCGCTTGATTTTGAGTGTTAGGAATCTTAATCAACACTCAAAAACAATAAATAAAAATCACAGTCCAAAATCTAATGAGCTGAAGTTAGTGTAGTTTATCAACTTCAAAAATACAAGTTTTCGAAATGTGAACACAAAAACATAAAACAAGGGAAAAAATTAAAATCTGAAACTTGTACAATTTGTTATGAGCAGAACCTCTGTCAATAATGTCCGTCAAGTGTCTGTCAAGTGAAAATTTTTCTATTGATGAGAACCAAAATTGTACAAGTTTCAGATTTTAATTTTTTCCCTTGTTTTATGTTTTTGTGTTCACATTTCGAAAACTTGTATTTTTGAAGTTGATAAACTACACTAACTTCAGCTCATTAGATTTTGGACTGTGATTTTTTTTTATATTACATTGAAAACCGAAACTTAAAATTATGTTTTAAAAATTATACAAATTAAACTATAATGATGATGACGAATTACCAAGACAATCCATTACGATTCTTTGAATTGTAATAAATGTAATTCATTCTTGAATTAAAAATAATATTGTTTTAATGTAAACTTACGCATAAATTTCATCACATGTAAAATATTTGAATATTTTGAAAATAAACCTTGAAATGAAGCTTTTGTTGAAATATGTTCATTTAAATGTCCAAAATAGTAATTAAATATTAAATACAAAAAAAACTGCCCTGTTATTACAGATTAATTTATAGGTGTATGTAAAATTCTTTATAAAAGCCGTTAATATTACCTCTACAAGTTGGAATTAATTTGTTACTTTTAACTGCAACAAATTAGCATAAATACGAAAACTTCGCTTCTATTAAACTGTCTCAGAAAAACTTTTCTATTGTTAATCATCTATTATGTTAATTACGTAAGTTTTTCTATTGTACTTAAATTTTCTGCCTGATCTTGAATTCTATTCAACATTTATTTTTTATTAGTTAATAAGTAGTTTATTTGTAAAGTTTGGCCCATTATATTAAATTTGTTTCCAAACATGTATGCAAATATCAGTCTTTAAAATAATCTGAATCAGCGTGTTTCTTATATTCACTTTATTTGGGAAATTATTTACTATCACTTTCTAAGAAAAGATTTTACTGATATGTTAGAATAAATTTGTTACAAAATAAGGGGTTTAAGTTGAAATTGAAGTTTCCTAAAAAGCTTTCATTCGCCAACGACGAAAGGTATGACAGAAAAATTGGAAAGAATGAAAAATTGTCAATTCCAGAGATGAGAGAGTGAAAGTGAAGGAAAAAAGGAAGCTTTAAAGTCATGTATTATTTAGAATTTTTTGCAATATTTTTCTTTTCCCTTGTTAAAAGCCCTTCAATAACTTGCTAAACATCTATAAATACTCTGAAAACAAACGAACATAATTTCGAGTAATTACAAACCCTATCAAAATATTGCTTAAAATAAATTTAGCACTTAAATTGTTTCTTTTGCATATGTAAATTATTTAACATAATTTACGTGAATAAACATACATGTTAAATTTTGCATAAAAAGGGCTGCTTTAGATTCAATTGTTGATTTGAAACATTGTTTTTTTTTCTTTTTTATTAGCATTAATTTATTTTTATATATAGTTGCAGTGATCGAAAAATTTTTTGTATTTCATTTATTCACGGCCGAACCGGCTATTCTTTAAATTCAAACACATTGACAATTTTTGTTATTCAAATAATTAAAATACTTGCTACTAAATGATTTTTAAATGTTTTAACCTTTAAAATTATTTTTTTGATAAAAATTTGAATAAAAGATATGTCACAACAATTCTCGTCTTTGGTTTTGGTTGCTTGCGATGATTAATTACTCATTTCAATTGAATTCTCCCGAAGGTTCAGTTTTTATGGATATTGCTTCCATGTTATAAATAAATAAATTAATCAACAAAATATAAAATGAAAAGATAAAACAAGTTCAACATGAGCAAACAACACACATGCAGCATATAACATTATGCTTCTAAAATAAAATAATAATAAAAAACATTAAAAATTATTTAAATTGAAAAAGTTCAACAATTATATCATGACAGTAGATCTAACCTTGCTATCGTCGCTTTTTTATTATTATACTAAAGCATTTTTTTTCGCAGTTTTTTTTTTGTTATAATTACCATTATTATTATTGTTTTCCATCATTAGAATAATGTTCGCTCACACTACATCATTTATAACAAAAATAGGATGGAAGTGGTGACGATGAAGCAATTAATAAAGGTAATGATGATGATATAAGTGTTCTATATGTGAAGATTCATCATTATTATCTGTTAAAATTCTGAAAACTTAGTGAGAAAATTATGTCATGTTTATTATTATTATTATTTATGATGATGGTGTTCTTATGCTGCGTAATTAAAATTGAATTAACATAATATTAAGATAAAGACAATAATAAAGATTTTTTTTAGCACAAAATTATTCAAAAGAATATTTTTTCTTGAAGCCTAATCATATGATGACTTCATTTCAATCGAGATTTAATCGTAAATTACACTGTAGTTTGAAAACGATACGCAAACCACGCGCTTTACTAAAAACTGGTAGAAATACGCTAAAAATTTAAACTTGATAACGTCTAGAAAACGCTGAGCCAACCAGCCCGTTTTCAAAAAAAAAAAACACAAATCGAAAAAACTAAATCATTCACAACTTCATTAGTATTTGACCTAATTTTTTTCTCTATCTGCTTTTTTTTCGCTCAAAGTACAGATAGACTGATATTTGATTTCATTTAACTTTACAATATTAACACATAATACTGTTATTGAATAGATGCAATTCAATCATATTAAAATATAATGTAATGTTAAGCAGAACAAAAGAGTTGAAATGGAAAAAAAATACATTAATGTGTTTGTAAAATTGTATTTCAAAATTCTATGATTCAATTTGCGCAGAAAAATTCAAGTGAGCTTCTCTGCAAACTGGTGAATTTTTAAGTGGGCATCACCCAAATTGTAAGCTTACACTTAAGATTGAATCAGATGAATTTCCCTAATACAAAATGTTTCATGTTTTTGTTGTTTTGATGTATAAGTTAAGTAGGTATGGCACTTTATTTTTATTAAAGTTTAAAATTACATAATTGTGTCATTTTATGCGCATCAGACTTTGAAAAATACAAGTATTTTCTTTAACAGAAATGAAAATAAAATCTTTTTATGTGTTTTAGGGTGCTACTCTTAAGTGTTGTGTGACATTATTGTTTGTGACGTGTCGTCACACTTCTTTGCTTTTATTTATTTTGCAGTTTATTAGATAAAGTAGACAAAAAAGTAAAAGAAAAGAGAAAAAAAAAGTTTTGTAATTTGCTTTTATTTAAGTTGGCAGTCAAGTATGATAATGATGCATCAAAGTTATATTTTAAAATAAATATAAATAAAAAAATAGTTGAGCGTGTAATCGGAATGTTACTCATAATAAAAATGTTGAATAAAATATATTTTTATGAATAGATTTTTTTTGAAAAAATAAAGGTTCTTAGATTTAAGTGTCCTTTTGAGAATCAACTCTTTTAAAAAATAAGACTCCTTATTCAAAATTGGGTGAGGATTTTGATATTGCGAACAAGTGAATAAAAATCTTCTCAAGTTTTTGGGCAAACCTTTTATTTTTTTGCGATATTTAAAATTTTAGTCATATTTTTATCTATATCTAAAATATATCATTAAAACTTTTAACTAAACAATAAAGATATTATAAAGACGTTTACCGTTTATTTGTAATTTTGAAAATGTAAATTTTTCATGTCTTATCTTCATAACACACAGATTGTGTCTAAAACAAATATGAGCTAAAATTAACAATAATTGCAACATCTGTTGATTGTCTGCAATAGTGTGCGTTTGTGTACCAAGAGCAATAAAATTCACTGTCTGGAAAACAATAGACGAACTCACATATCACCTTTCCTATAAAAAGTGCATTAACACACGTGACTAAAAATGTGGAAGAAATGCATTTTATGAACATTATTTTGTTTCAGGCAAATCGAACATAGTTGGTTTTTGATACTGGGACCTAATCAAATAATTTTTTTAAACGATTTTTAATTTTAAAATTTATAACAATGTACTGTTGACCCTTTGGGTAGTTTGGTAAAATTCAAAGATATTTCAAAAATAAATTATAAATTTGATTTAAAGAATGAAATTCTTCATTAATTCATAACTTCCTTTTTTTTTGCTAATGCTAAGTTCCTTTTCTTATGTTCATTAGAAGGCCGTAACTAAAATACTTCCAAGAACAAAAGTCTTTAATACAATTTTTCTCAATTCAACCAAGTATTTTGTTAACCGAAAAAAATTATGTTATTGTTAAAAACAATATGTAACATGTATTCAACATACTTTATTGTGCGAGTTTTCTTGTAAAGAAAAAAAAAACAACAGTTTAATAATAAAAAGAATTCAATGTCTTTGTATCCTACTACGATTCACCACCACTACAAATATCATCGTCTTATTCAAAACGTTTAAGAGTTAGAGAAAAAAAACAATCAAAAATTGCACATTTTTTATTGGTAAAACGCAACAATTTTAACAATACTTGCACATTTGTGTAGAAAATTCAAACTGAATTGCAAATAAATAGATGTGAAAAATAAATTTTGTCTTTAGTAGCGCGGTATTTATTCGATAGTATGCATGTAAGTAGCGTGATTGTGGTAAAGAACCCTTATTTTAATATAAAATAAATTACAAATATGATGTGATGTGTAATCAATTTGAAATCATCATTAAAGATTAAGCATATCCGGTAGATGAAAAAATGATTGCAATCATTATTTTTTTTGCATTTGTGACAAAATCATTCAATTTAATATGACAAAAAGAAAACAATGCGAATATAAAGTGAAAATTGATGTTATTTTACAAGCAAAGAGAGATTGATCGTTACATGACAGATTTTTGATTATACTAAAGAAAAGTCCTTGATATGAACTTCAAAAATAAAATTTAATGTTTAACATGTCAAGAGAGTGAAATTTAGTTTTTTTAAATATAACCAAAAACAATGAAATAAAATAATTATATTGTGAAAAGCTTAAAAAGAATGTTAAAAAAATCATGACAAAGTTATTAAAAAATGTGATCTTGAACCTTGCATTTTTGTTTTTGTTAAGTTTTATAAATTCATGTGCAAGTAGTTTGGTTGATTACAAAAGTCAAGGAAGCTCAATTATTATTATTGAAGATGCTAAAAGTATGTCCTATTATAATGCATTATTACTTATATATGGATAAAATTTACAAATTAAAAATGATGACCAAATATGGATTAATAAAAAGATAGAATATGCCAAAGGTAAAAAAATTAATTCAAATTTTTATATTTTAGCATGTTTCCGTCGTGCACTGGCGGGTAAAAAGGTAGCAGGACATTATGTTAAAAAAACACTTATATGTGAACGTGTAAGCGATTGTCAACGTGAATGTGCAGACGAACGCCGTTTCCGTTGTGAAGGTTTTAATTATCGGCTAGATCCTACAGGTCGTGGTCAAGGTGATTGTGAATTAATAGAAGCACCACTTTCACAAATTGATTTATACGGGAATGGCGGTTCTAATTTAATGGTTCATCCAGATTACGATTATTATGAGAGAGATAGAAGTGCATCACCAGCATGTTATCAACCATCAGGATGTATTGATTGTGGAAGCAGGAGACCCACTACCACAACAAATCGACCAAATGAAATTTATCGGCCGTATCCTGTGCCAGCACCACCAGCTCCTCCATCTTCATATCCTGTGAGACCTCCAGCATATCCAAGTCATCCAGGTCCACCAAGTTCAGGTAATTATTTTAACACTTTTTAACATATCGTGTTATGAACAAATGTTATAATTAAAGGTTATGGACAAAGACCCGGTACTGCTGTTGATGTTTATAGACCAAGTCCTGGAATTTACGAATCAAGACCACCTCTGTATCCAGATCGTCCGTCACATGTCTCACAACCTTATTATCCCGGTTCTTATGAACAACCACGTCCTCAATATGGAAATATAGATCGATTAGGTACCGAAGAACCAGAATATTATCGACCTGGACCACATAATAAACCTGAGGAACCAGTCTATTACGGATATCCGGCACCAAAACCACCACATCCAATGAAACCTAGCTATCCTGCCCCTACACCTTCTCCAAGACAACCCTATATGCCATATTTAATAGGAAAAGGACAAGAATATGGCATGTATGGAGGTGGATTTTCACATGCAGGTTATTATCATAAAGGACATGCTGATTATTGGGGATTGGATGGAGGGACCAAACGAAAAGATGGTCCATTTAACTATAATAGCTTAGTTGGCGGACATGGCAATGCAATGTATGGTTTTGGCGGTCAAGGCAATGGATATAGTTATGGTGGTACAGCTCCATCAATTATGCCACAAGGAAATTATCAAGGACATCCAGCCTTACCTTCACATTCAAATGTACCCTCAGGTGGTGGATATTACAGTGGTGGGAACAGTGGTTCTCAATGGTCTAGAAGGCCTGGAGCTGATGGTAACAAAAATTTAATCGCTTATTAAAACTTTATAACGGGTTGAATGTTTTACAGATTGCAGTGTAAAATCTAGTGAAGGGTTCCGTTTACATAAAGGTGTTGTTAAAACGATTATGAGTGTGCCTAGTGTACGAGAATGTGAAAAAATGTGTGCAAGCGAGTCTGGCTTTAAATGTCAGACATACAGCTATCGGTAAGTTTATATCATTTTATAAAATTTGAAAATTTTTGTTGATAAATGAAAAATAGGTACAATCCAATTGCTCGAGACAACTGTCTCTTATGTGATCGCCCGTTTACGCATCTTGACATTTATGCTGATCTTGAACCAGATCGGGATTTCGATATTTATTCAATGTCAGATGATCCTCAAGTTTGTAAACCAGAAAATTATCCCTCAAAAGATTTTAATGCTCGTAAGAATTTTATATAAAGCTGTTTTGAGATAAAATTTCGATCTTTAAAATTTTCTATTTTGTTTTGATAGAATGTTTCTTTAGAAGCATTGATTCGAGTCGATTTTATGCCGGTGTTGTTAGGGAATCTTTAACAGTAAAATCAATTGGTGAATGTAAGTCACATTGATTTAAATTGAAATAATAGAAAATTCTGTTTAATATTGATAAATTTTTAATTCCATAAAGGCGAGTTACAATGTCTCAAAACAGACAAATTTACTTGTCGAGCATTTACGTTTAGGTGAGTTTAGAGCAAAATATATGTCTTCTCTAAATGTTATTTGTGGTTAAAAGCTCTAAACTTTTACATTTCTGCCTGTTTGTGCTAACAGCTCTTCATTTGCATGTGATTAACACTTCTCAACAATAATATAGAATAGAAGTTTAAATTAGTTTTAGGCTTAGTATTGAAATTTTAAAATTCTTTGAATGGATAAAAACATTCATTTACTTTCAAACTTGAATTCAATATTGAGTCTACTCCTGATAACATTAGAATAGTTCTCTACATTAAATGTCTTTTCCGCTTTACTTTTCTCGTTAAACTAATTAAAAGAATTAATAAATTTTTCTTTTTCCAATATCAGTAAAACTTAATTAATACAAAATTTTAATGTTTTCAAATAATTCGCATTGTTTTTGTAAATAACCAATTACTACTACAGGAGATTTATCACACCTTTCATTTGCAAGTTGTGTAACATTTCTTTAATTTTTATGCAGGTATGGACCTCAAGCATTGAACTCTATTCCAGAAAATTGCCAACTATCAGATTGGCCAGTTCGGGAAATGGATCAGAAGCGTCATATGATTCCTGATCCATCGTTTGATGTTTATGAACGTGCAAGTTACGGACATGGTTGTGAAATAAGGCCTATGAATGATGATAAAGGCAATAAAAATAAATGTAAGAAATAGTTTTATAGTACATTATTTTTTATTTCAAAATAAACTTTTAATTTTGCAGTATGTTATTTGGGTTATGGATCACCAGCAAAATTGCTTTCGTCATCTATAAAAAAAGTTATTTCTGTTCCTACAGAGCTTGATTGCAAAAATGAGTGTGCACGATTTAGAGAAACAACCTCATTTAAATGTCTTTCGTTCAGTTATGGGTAAGTAATTTTTTTTAAACCTTTCATATGATTATTTAAAAAAAATAATATTTTTAAATCATATTATCAGCATGAAAGCAACAACATTTAACTGTGAACTATCAGATTTGGATCAAAGTGAACTAAAACTCGGTATCAATTATGCCCATGTAAACGATCGGGATTATTGGCTCTTTGCATGGAACCCATATGATTATTCCTGTCGTGATAAAGTGGCTACCCAGAATAATAATAGAATCAACAGTGATCGTAGAATAGATGTATTTAAAGATCCGGGTAATCATGCATCACATAATGATCATAAACTTGAAAATAATCATAATGACAATAATCATCATAATAGTAAAACACATCCATGTTAATTATTGTTGTGAATAACCAATTAAATTAAGTTTGCAAAAAAAAATCAAACGAACTTATCAATATAATATTAATTTAAACATTTTAAAAGCATGCAGTTAACAGTGATGAATGCATGCATTGTACTTTTAAATTTTAATCAATTAGTATCTTAATAAAGTATTTTTAGCTCTATTTTTATGGTTAATAATTGTCTAGCAATCAGTATTGAAGTAGTATTTGTACGGCACGTACATTTATGATGTAATAATTGATTAATATACTCCCAATAAAATTAAACATAATTATAACAATTAAACATAAGAAATTCATACAATTATTTTAAATTATTATTAATAAAGGAATAGAATTGCAAAATTGTTAACATTTTATTAATTATTATGAAAAAAGTGAATTGAATGAAATTCATGCACTTATCACCGATCAATAATTAAAGTCACTGTAGTCGTAATAAAAAACTAAATGCATGATTTTAATCACTAATTATTAGGTATTTAACTACAATGAAAAAAAAAATCAAAAGTATTAAAATGATCATAAAAAATAATTAGGTGAAATGGCTTTGATGCACTTTACCGTAAATGGAAAACCTTGTCGATTTGGAACGAAATGTGAGAAAAACTTGATATCCGGATTTTACTCATGTGAAATTGAAGGTGGTGAAATAGGTTCCTGGGATTATTGTTGTCGAAATGATCATCCTTGTGGATACAGTCAAGGATTTGATTATCCATGGTAAGTTAATTTTTGAATAAGATTTTAAGTCACTAACCATAATAGAAAACAAAAGGTTGTTCAAAAAATAACTAACGTTAAAATATAAGATGATCAAGAACGGATTAAGAATTATAATTAAAAACCAGAACCAACCTTGCAAATTTATGTCTAAACTCAATTTTAACTATCTTTCAATTTTTATTTTAAGTCTCGAACTTGAAAATTTTAAACACTAGAGGCTCATCATATTCTAAGCGAAATTTTTCCATTTACTAACAATTGAACAATCAAATATTTTAACAAAATCTAAAATATGTAGAAAATTTATGTAGAATAGACTAAACTGCTTTAAAAGAACAAGCATTAGTTTTTTCTTTCGTTTCCATCCTTACCTTTTCTTCACACCGATGCCTCCGTTGCTTCCTATGAATCAACCACCTCAACCACCAATGATGCAAATTCCACAAAAATCATAGGTGTTACGTTGGAGATAGTTCAGATCAGTGGCGTAAATGTAGTGATCGTTACTTTCCCACAACTGTAAGACCTGCACATCAAATCACATCACTGCCATCGAGTAAACAAGAAAATATAGCTTTTCACCAACCACCACCTAAACCAGGTGGTCTTCAACCAAAAGAAATCATTAAAGAGATGCCAAAGTTGTGGCCCGTGACATATTTTTATAGTGAGGGGCCTCCTGTCAATTCAACGGAAATCAGTAATTTCATTGATTGTAAACGAGATACTTGTTAATTCACAATAAAAAAATGCATTATACATTAAAATTTTCATAGGCTACACAAAAAAATGAAATGCACTTATGTGTAAGTAAGAAAATGTTACATAGAGTATCAATTAAAAGATAATTGTAATGAACATAATAAAATACTTTAATTTATTTTTTAAAAATCTTATTTTATTATTAATATCTTAATAATTTTTATCTCTCGTGAACTTGAACCATGCACTCGTTATTTAACTTCAACGAAACACAGAATTTGAATGTTAAATCTTCAAAAAGTAAGTTTGTGCTGAATTTATATTTTGATAATATTTTAACAAGAGCTATGCGTACATTCAGATTCGCATAATGTTGACCTTGAAATTTAATAAATTTTGAGTAAACTTTGGAAAAAAAGTTCAATTTTAAAATCTTACCAATACAATTTCTGGCTCCACTACTATACGGTAAATAACAAAAAGCGTGTCTACCGGATACTTTTTCTGGTAAAAAGTTATCAGGATCATATTTATCAACTTTCGGACCCCATATATTTGGATCACGATGCATCTTGAAAGCAGCTATTCCAATTTTAGTACCTTTTGGAATCAGTCCTATTCCGTCTAGAAGTAAATTAAACTGATATTTTATAGTTTAGAAAACTTTAATTTAATGTATTTACGAATAAATGTATCTTGGAGCGTGTCTCTGATAGTACCAGGTACTGCAGGAAACAATCGCAATGTCTCTTTTACCACCATGTCTAGATATGTCATTTCTTTGACTATATTTTGATTTAATTCAGTGCCTTCTTGATAAAATTGTTTAATTTCCTCAAATACCTTTTTGTCAATTTCTGGATTCATTGCCAACATTAAAATAGTATTTGTTATTGTAATTGCTGTCGTTTCCGATCCTGCCAAAATAACCGTTTTTAAGTTGTCCATTAAAGATCTCTGAGGTAAAACCTTTTCAAAATAAGTCAGTTTAATAAGTTCATCAATAAATGTTCGGGGTTTAACAATATAGGTTAAATTATCATTTTCTTTATCTTGCTTAATTTCACTGTATTTTTTTGAAATTATTGGTTGAATTAAGTGTTCAAGATAGGTATGCCATGCATTGGCACGTGTGTGCAATGATGTGCACCGGTATATAAAGTTTGGGTGGTAAAGAAGATAAAAGGCACGCATGGATGCGGCTTCAGTAATTTCTTGTACCATTATTGCGTCGTCATCTGTTGCAATAAATTCAGTATCCAACATTGTATCTTAAGAAAAAAAAATAATTTATGGATTAATAAAATTTCAAAATTTTGAATTTATGAGTACCGAAAATTTGCTCCATTGTAAATCGAACACAAAGAGTGAGAAGGTCAAAGTTTCCTCGATCAATTTTCTCTCCAAGCCTTTCGCATAAAATATTAACATGATGATTGAATTTGTTTGTCATACCAATCACTGATTTGTGATTGAACATTGGGTTCGCTAATTTTCTTACGGGTTTCCACAGTTTATCTATGAAATATCTTTAAAATAGGATTATTTTTATTTATATTTTAAAATTTTGACTTGCATTTTGCTGAAAAAAGGCCATTTTCTAACTCAAAAAAGTCAAATATGTATGGTTTTTCTAAAAACGCCTTGTTGAGTAATAATTGCTTCACTACATCTGGATCGTAAATACTAAAAGCCAAATATCCTGCAAATGTTAATTTAGTGACAGGTTCTGGACAGATTGTTTCAACCAATTTTTGAAAATCACTGATTGAATTTTTAGAAAGTGCTAACAAGTTTCCTATTCCCGTTAGTTCTTTCATGCCCGGAATATGACGAAAGTCTCTCTCAATTTTTTTACGACGTTGTTCAATTACAAAAACGCAATAAAATATTGCCAAAATGATTGATGTTAAAAATAGTACCAACATATTTCGCGGTTAAAATCCAACTGATCAGAGATTAATTTGCCAAACAATACACGAGTTTCAAATTATAATTTTAGATGGGCATTAAAAGAGGTGATGTATGACTTTTTTTATTACAAATTGTCTAATATTTTTAATTGAATTAATTTTTTATGTAAGTTTAAGTTAAAATAAAAGTAAAACAACCATTTTTTTTTGTTATTATTATTGTATGAAATGTTAAAAATTATCGTCTTGATCAACGATTTTATTGATTACAATTTAGTTCTACCATTCATGATGTCATAAAAATCACTTTTCGTCATCTCTCGATACATTCCATCTTCGTTCAAGAAGTATAATTTATCTTTTATTCTTTGAATGTCAAATCCCTCTGTTTTAAAGTCTTTTTTGATAGTTTTACAGGTACTTGTGATCGGAATACGCGGCAAAATACGTAGAAAAACTGGTCGTGCATAATAAGGAAGTTCTTTCCCAACACAATCTGATAAATATTTCATATCGATTTTATTATGAGGATCTACAATTGCAGCCATTCCAGCTTTGCCTTCCGTATGAGGAACATTAACACCATATACAATGCAATCCTTAAGATCAACTATATTACTTATGATAATTTCAACTTCCATTGTTGATACATTTTCACCGCGCCATCTTAAAAGAATTCAAATAATTTTTTTTTCTTGAAATAATTAAGATAACTATTATATACCTGAATGTATCTCCAGTTCTATCTTTAAAATAGAAATTATTTATTAAATCCTTAACCAAAATATCTTCTGAATTGTAATACGCATCACCATCCTCGAAAACATCTGTCAAGATTTTCCTTTTATTTGCTTCCTTTTTTTAATTTAAAATTTAGAATGACACGTAAAAAAATAGATTATTTATTTTTTCATACTTGATCGACATATCCGAGAAAAGAATTCTTAATTGATGACTGTGAAATTTGTCCTATTGCAATTCCAGGTTCACCCGGATTACACTTTAAACACCTTGCACTGGAGTTTCGCATAATTTTTCCTTCCTCATCACATCTATTGTTAAGTTCGACATCCAAGTTAAAGGTTTTATTTTTTTTAGTAATTGAAACTTACTTGACAAGAACAAACTTATTTTTGAACTTAAAGCACCATGGAAGAAATCCAACTGATCCAGGTTCATTCGTTATGTTGACTATAAATTAAAATGATGTTAAATGTTATGACAGTTATATTACTTTAAAACATTACCTAGATGAATATTTCCTTCAGTACTGCCATATAATTCTCTTATATCTTTAATTTGAAATCGCGTTTGAAATTGATGCCAAATTTGTTTTCTCAATCCAATTCCATACATGAGTCGGACGTTATGTGCTGTGTCTTCGGGATTTTCTGGATTACTTAACAGAAAACGACAAATTTCACCAACATATTTAGCAACCGTACAATCATATTTAATACAATCTTTCCAGTAGTTTGAAACTGAAAACTTTTTCCGCAAAACCATAGATATCCCATTCAAGAATACCAGTCCTATACCGATTATTCCACCAGCAATATGATAAAGTGGCAGCGGATTATAAATTCTATCATTTTTATAGAGCGGGTACATGTAATATCCATCCATTGCCAACTTCATAAACCTTAAACAAGAAGTTTAGCATTATTAAATGATTAAAAAAATGAAAATCTCATACCTAGCATGTGTTACAATGACTGGTTTTGGAAGTCCTGTAGTGCCAGAGGTGTAAACATACAAGAGTACATCGTGTGAATTTAAATTAGTTCGATCAAAGTCTTCTATTTCAACAGAAATTTCATTAATTTTACGTTTGTAGTTAGTTTTCTCATTTAATGATTCAATTGTGTCATTAAGTTCATCATACACATAAATTGATAGTCTTTCCATATCTAATTCTATTCTAACATCATTCAATTCATCATAAAGTTCAGTACTAACAATAACTGCAGTACAATTAGCTACATTTATGGAATGAATTAAGGTTTTGCTGCGTAAATTGTGATTAATCAAGGATGATATTACACCAATTTTCGATAATCCAAACCAAAATAAAGAATATTCAATTTTTGTGTCCATGAATAAAGCAAATGTGTCACCTTTTTGATATCCTTGACTTTTAAAATAAGTTGCAATACGATTAGAAAATAAATTAGCCTGATCATTATTAAATATATATAACTATGATTTACAATTAAGAAAACACTAATATTTACTTGATCAAATGTAATTTTTTTATCATTCATCATAAGAGCAATTTTATCAGGATATTGTTGAGCGGTTTCCTCGAGGAGTTGGCCAACAGTTTTATTTGATTTTATCCATGAATTTACTTTGTATTCTATGCGATTTAAGCGCCAAAGTCCTCTAAAGTTACAAAAATTCTTATTTTTACATTGAAAATATCATCAAAAAAGAAGCATTACACTAAATCTCTTTTAATTGAAGATGCAAAACAAAAGATTTTTGTTGGTCGATTTCCATACAATAACGATAAAGTAAGAACGAGAGCCAAAACATATCCAACTAGGAAACTTGACAAAATTCCAATAAAACTGATACCAATTATAGTTATGAATTTTTGTTGTTTGTTTAATTTTAAAAACATTTTTTACTGTTTGGACTTAGATGTAACAAGTTTCTCATCAACTTTTATTCTTGATGAATAAAATGCATAGGATGTTGTAACTTGACGGAAACTGGTTTGTGACTAAATGAATAAATTGAAATATAAATGTAATTTATCTTAGAACATTGTTTTAGTTGTTTAGTTATACTAAAAAAAACACTGCAATACTGCGAATAAAATAGAAACAATGTATGTAATTTTGCGTTTTAATCGCTTCATTTAAATTTAACACATTTAAATTTAGTTTAGAAAATGAAAGTAATATTTCCGACCTAAGTTTCACTTGGAGATTAATTAGTTATAAGATGGTCAATGTCTACTGGCGAGCTATGTCTGGCTGCAGTTCAAATCTTAATTTACTAGATTTTTAACGGTTTGTATCAGTTCTTTGACTATTTTTAAGGTTTGGAGCCTATTGCATCAGTTCAATACCAATACTGATGAGTTTACAGTTATTTTTGCGGAATCTTCTACTAAACACAAAAAAAAACTAACCTCACTTAGGTTCTAAAACTATAGCACGTGTCAAATGATGATGGACGAACGGCTTGTTTCTGTGCATTTTTTGTAACGAAATGCAATTAAGAGGAAACAGAAAACCTATAGAAACAACTGCTTTACAGAAGGTATTTCCAATGTCATTAGATCAGAGAGGTGATATGGTAAATATTACGTGGTTCGAGGCTGGGTCGATCTTACCGTCTGTTATATTGCGCAAAAGCCATACTATGGACTCGAAATTACGTACTCGGTCAGTAAGAAAATTTTTCCGGTAATAAATCATGAAATGAAGTTCTTAATTAAAAATCAACCAATGAACAAAAGATCAAGTAGATAAACTGTTATTAAACTTTGATCAATTTTTTGTTTGATTTGATAGATTGAAAAGTCCATGATCTATTTTCTATATTACTTGCTACCTATTAAAGTTTCGTGCAATTAATCATTTCATTCTAAGATTGCAACGATTTTCACCGTATTTTTCGTATATTTAATTTGATATAAAAAGTTTTAACGTTTTAAATTATTAATTGAATGTCCAGATTGCTTGATGAATAAATTAACAGGGTAGATTGTGATTCTAAGATACTTTTGATTGTAAAGTAAGATTCGTGTTTTAAGTTATTCAACGCAACTTGATTAATTTTTTTAAACATATGATTTGCACAAGATCTGATTTTTAACTAAATTATTTTTTGATCATTTAATTAATTAATGCTGATAAATGAAATGTATCGAATTAAAAATTTCATATTATATAATATATGAATTAAGCATTCTTATTTTAACCTTAAATAATTATACAAATACAACAATTTTAACCCATAACAGTCTCAAGTTTCAAATTTCTCATGTCATAACTATTCACAGTAACCTTTAAAATAATCACTATAGAAAAGCAAAAAAAAAATAAATGATTTTTGATTTCAGTTTCAATGGCAAATATGGGTTATTGATATAACTTTGTAATATTTCGTTAAGGAAATACTGGAATGTTAAAGTTAAGTATTTCCATTCAAACATCATTTTTGTTCTAGCCAAGCACGTAGCAAGTTGTATTTTAGAAAAACTCATATTTTATAACAATTTTTTACATTTAATTAGAATAATAAATGATAGGGTTTGAATTGAATTGCAGCAATACAAATATTATACGATGAATAACTGTAGCTGCAATGACTTTTCAAATGGTATGTTTAGTTTTGAATACTTTGAATCGTTCTTTGTAATAGAGTTTAGGAGCCTTTCATGACATTTTACACTGGAAATGTATTTAAAGTATTACAGTTTTAAAGTGTAAATTAAAATTTCAGATATAAAAACAAATCAAACATATCCACTAAACAATCCGGTTCTGATTCGTAACATAACTGGATTGAAAAATATAGAAAATTCCGACATCAAAATTGCTTATGTTGATTACATTGATAAATTAAACTTGGTGTTTATGATAACATCGACATTAGTTTTAGCCAGTATCATTTATGTATTTTTTGAGAAGTATGTTTTTAAAGGTAAATATAATCAAAATCGGAATATTTTGAAACTTTTAAACCGTTTTATTTATTTTTTAGTTAAAAGTAAAATTGCACCCATAATATCAGCATTTAATCCGTACAATAACTTATTATCGTTATACAGTGATCCACCCAAAAATGATTCAAGTACTATTTTATGCATCAATGGAATGCGATCGTTTTCGTGTATAATGCTTGTTTGGATGCATTACTTGGTAGATGTCTTTTGTTATTTTATTAAGACTTTTGCTAATCCAGATCAAGTTACAGAAGTAAAATTATATCCCTTATAATTTAATTTAATAAAAGTTTATATATTTTTTATCCTTTTCAGATTTTTAATTCATATGGAGTAAGATTGTTATTTGAATCCAGATTTTTTACGGATGTGTTTTTTACGTTGAGTGGCTTTTGTTTGACATATCATTTTATGCACACACAAGATAAGAAGTAACATTTTTAAATTTCATTTTGAAAAACGTTTTTAAATTTAAAGGACTTATTTCAGTGGAAACAAAATAAATTTATTGGTTTACTATGGACGTCGATATTTGCGGGTCGTTCCACCCTTTGTTGCTGCGATATTTTTAAATAATTATGCAACAAGTGTTCTATCTGGTCCAATATTCTATGAAGACAATATAAGAAAGTCAAATTTTTGTTACAACAAATGGCTTAAAGCTGTTACATTTTTAGATTTTGCAATGCCATTTGAACAAGTAAGCTTTCATTTAGTCATTTAGATGAAATTTAATATGAATATGTTTTCAAGTGTGTGTTTATAGGTTGGTTCATTTCATTTGAGATAAGGTTTTATTTGTTATCACCTTTGATATTGTTTGGTATCCGCAAATGGAAGGAAAAATTTGTTGCTTTAATTTCCTCGATAATTTTGCATGCAATTTATAGAAATTATTCAGCTAATTTAGTGACGGTCGCAAAGGTAAAAGTTAATGCTCCAGATGCATTGCTTATCAATGTGTTTGATTTTGAAGAACGTATGGCAGTTTGTTTGATTGGAATTATTGGTGGTTATTACATGTACAGATATAGTAAAAATCCAATACGAATACCAAAAGTAATATTTAAATGTGAAATTTTATAAGTACACTAATTTCAATTTAATTTTTAGTTCTTCAGTTTTATAAATTGGTTAATTTGCTCAGTTTTGGCTGTATGGTTTTTCACTGGCTATTACGTATCAGATGAATTCATGGGGTCAAGAATTTTTCTGGCAACGCAACGATTTTTATGGGCAATAGAGTGTTGTTGGATAGCATTTGCCTGTCACAATTCTTACGCAAATTGGCTAAGTTGGTTTTTTACACTCAACATATGGAATTTTATTGCAAAATTGAGTTTTTGTATAAATTTAGTACATGAACCAATTATTGTAATATATGCCAAACAATTCAATTACCCTTACGAGTACAATAAATTACAAGAAGTTATAAGATCTTGCGGAATTATTCTCCTGTCAATTTTTGCTGCAATTCCATGGACTATTTTCTTTGAAATGCCATTTGTTAATCTGGGTAAAATGGTGCAGAAACATTTTGGTTAATTGAAAAATGCAAAATATTAAAAAGGAATTGAAGCTTTCGTTTTGTGTATAATAGAAATCTGAAGGGAAAAGCGAGTTTTGATATTTAAATGTATTGGATTCGATTGTTAGTAGTGAAAAGTGACTTGATTTTAATTTTCTTTCATCATCATTTTATTTTTTCTTCATTAGATAGTATATAAAGGTACATATACATTAACAAAATTAATTATTAGCTATCTTCTATATTATTAATGTTTCAAATGTTTAATGAATTATGTTTTATTGTATTTTTTTTTGTTTATATTAGTGGATCAAAATTCATAATAATAATAACAATTTTTTCTATATAATTTAATTTATTTGATTCTATTAAAATTTCTGTTTCCTTTCCTCTATTGATGTTTTTTTTATTGTTTTATTATAATAATATATACTTTTTTCAACTTTAAATTGTTTTTACTGTATTTATGTATATTTTTTGTGTATTGTATTTAAGAATTTTATATATATTTTTTTATATAACGTAAAATATTCTTCATATAATTTTTATTATAAAAGGAAAGGATTTTTAAAGATGCAAAAGGTTGAAGAAATTAAGACAAAAAAAGGTTTTTATAGACTTACAAATTTAATATGAATAATTTTATAAATATTAGTAGAAATAGTAATTTGTACCCCGAATTTTTTTCATATATTATTTTAATACATTTTTTCTTTTAAAAATTCAAATATTTATTTTGTGTTTCATCGTTATTATTATTATTATTTAAATATTATACTAAAAAACATTTAACAAAGGCTCTATTCAGTACATTATTTTGTTTTTTTACGTTTATAATTAATTTTAAAGTTTAACTTATGCTTGAATTAAATTTAAGTGAAGAAAATCATTATAAAAAAGTTTCAAGTTTGCAAAACATGATATTATTTACCTTCAAAAATAAAATTTTAACTTCTGTTTTGTAATGAAAAATGAAAGTAAAAAGTTTTCAGATAATAATTATAATAAAATATATAATATTAATTTGTAGTATCAAATAATTCAAATAAAGTTTCATATACATAATGTATGTTTCACAATTATGTTGATTATTATTACTAACAATAATGTTATTATTTTGTGTATTAATAATAACATTAGTTAGTTAATAATAAATTTATAATAATAAAATAAAATGAAAAAAATATGTTTTTAATTTACAACATTCTTAACTTTTATTTATCTCTTCTTTTTATAAAATTAAAAATAATAATAATGAATTGTTCATTTAAAAAAAATAATAATAAAAGATAAAAATTGTAACAATGTAAGAACAGGCTGTGTAAAACAAGTAAATGTTATAAAATAAAATAAAAATTGATTCAGTACAAGATTTTCTTTAATTTTATTTTATATATATATTAGTCTATCATTATTATTACACTATTATATATTTTATTTTAACTTTAAATTTATATCGTGATCTAAATTATATGTTTATTTATATATATATATTTTTTTTACCGATTACTTTATTTTTTTAGTAATTTTTTAGATATATTTTATTTAACGTTATGTTGTAAAATTTTCTTTTATTTTATCTTTATTCATGATAATTAATGTTAATCATTTCTATAAATTTTTACTTTAAAGTCTTATACAACTAATTTTTCATTTTTAATATTTTTAAACCGCTAAATAATAGAAATAAAACGAGTTCTCTGTGTTCATTTTATATTTCCTCTAATGAAGTGTTTTATTTTTTATTTTATTTAATAAAAAAATTAGCCAAAATTTTTAAATTTTTTATTACAATCAATTTTGTAAATATGTATATTGTTTAATTATTTTATATAAAATTGTGGGTATAATTTTCTCTAGTTTGTAATTTAGTGAATTCATTCTATTTTTTTCAATAGTGTGATTTTAAATGTAAAATTTTTTAAAACATATTTTTTTTACAAAACTTAGATCTTATTAAAAAAGAAAAATAAAAATGAACGAACATTAAATTAAGAAATGAAACCAACATTTTTTGTTTAAAAAAAAAGATTTGTATCAAATGGAAATTTATCTTACAACCGTAAAATTAGTGAAACTTGGGAAAAAAATCATTTTATTCAATTTATGTTACATAATTTCTTTATATTTCAATCAAAAGAAAAAAAAATATTTTTTTCATTTATTAAAGCTTTTCCTTGTATTAATCCTCAAAAACTTATAAATTAAACAACAGTTTTTATAACATAGTATTTGTTATCTTTTATATTTAATATTATTATGTAAATATAATCGTAATTATAATAAAACTTTTTGATTCCACCATTTCAGGTTTTTTTTTCTTTCTCTTCTATAAATACATTGAGACTGGTTTACTTATGGGAATACGTTTCTGGAAACGTAAAAAGTAACAATTTGATGGAATATTTTTTCACAGTTTGTGTACTTAAATTTTCAATTTGTATGAAATATTTAAAATATTGAAAAAGGGATGAAAGATATTTTATTTTTGAAGAAAGGAACTAAACAAAAATTCATAATTGGGAGTACAATGTTTCTTAATAAAAATCTTTTATACATGATATTTCTAATAAAAAATAATTATAACACGAAAAAAACAATTTACAACAGAAATAATGTTCAATAAAAAATTATATTGAATTACTTTAAATATAATTTTATTATTTTGTAGATTTTTTTATAAATGTATAACTATATATTATTGTATTTATTTATTAATTATATTATTTTTGTGTTTCTTTGTGTTGAAATATATAAGTTTCACTATTTTATTACTTTGTCTGAATATATATTTATATAAATTCTTGATTAATGTAAATTTTTCTTATTTCTTTTATGTTTTTGTTTTTTTTTTTTATTTTATTTTAATGTAACCCTACCAATATAATTAAATTATTTTGTTTCATCGCACATTGATTTGCATGATATTGATTTATCATTGCGATCATAAGTGATGAATTATTTTTTTAGATTTCATTTGGTTGATTTTGTTGTTGTTGTTGTATAATTATAACCACTGTATTATTATCGGTGTTATTGATATTTTTAATATTATAATTATTATTACTGTTACTAAAATTTCCGCCTCTTATACAAACTGCACTATCACCATCATCGTCGTCATCGTCTATGTCCTCCTCTTCCTTGTTATCGATTTTTTGAATTTGTAGTAATGGTTGATGCTGTTGATCGTATTGTTGATGTTATGTTACGAGATCTTGTTGGGAGTCGATAGAAAACAGTTCTTTGTAAAGTGCTGGGAACACATACTCTGGATGTTCTTGTTTAAATTTACTAAGAGCATCCATGTGCATAACAGATAGCTCACTAAAAAATATTGTAAATGAAATAAATTTTTAAAACGAATAAAGCTGAAAAATTTCTTACCGAAACGTTGGTATCATATTAAGAAGTGTATCCAGTACTGTAACATCTCCTTTGAGCGGTAGATGATTTGCTGTAATCTCTTGTCGGATCGCCGACATGCTCATATTAAAAAGTCTTTGAATTTCTGTATTGCCTCTCACTCCATTTCGTTCTATAATTCGATTAATTTTCATAAATAATAGAAAAATTCTGTTCTTTTTTTAATTAACTTACCTGGCCATAATAAAACCAAACTTTGATACAGTGCTAATTCGGTTTCGGTTAATTTTAGTACTGCAATACCTTTAGCTGTTTCAAATATACTTGCAACTAATTTCATTTCAAAGGAGTCTGAGGTATAGAAGGCATCTGGTGATAACATAACATCACCATATAACACACAATTTTGTGATAAGTCCATTAAACGTGACATTCGTATGATTGCTAATTCAAAAGATCCAGTTTTCAAAAGGAGAATCTGGAAGCAAGGGAGAATTTTATGGAAAAAATTAAAAAGGGGCAATTCTGATGAAAAATCAAAATTAATAAATTATCTCTCACCTGATCATCTTGACTAAGTCTCATAAAACCAGGTATTAATTTAGCGAATTCAATTATATTCTGTATCATATTTGTCAATTTTTCTGCACAGTCTAACCACAAGTCCTCTCGACTTAGATTTTTATAGTACATAATTTGGGTTACATCCTGGAAAGGAATCATGTTAGAAATAAGTAAAATTTTGAGTTTATTTCCGAAATATCATAAAGTATTGAATTGAAATGAAAATAAAGAATTACTTGAGGTTTCCTGAATTTCTCGTGAACTTCATCCAATTTCGGATTTGTATTTGTATGAGCTTCGGCCAATGTTTTTATTAGAACGTTATTTATGTCATCTTCGGCTGAAATTCAAAATAAAATTAGAATTTAATATTAAATTTAAACAAAAGAACGATGTGAACAATGAGAAAATTTTTTGATAATTTTACACAACCAAAAGGTTTCTGAATGAAAAATTATGAAATATTAAATGAACAAGAAAATCTATCACTAAAAATGTAAGAAGTCTCATGCATTTTGATTGAGTTCTAAAATCTACAAGAATTACATAAAATTTAATTTGAACATTTATGCTAAGAGAAAATATCTCAAATTAAATGTAGAATACAAAAAATCGACACCAAGTTGAATTTGATAAATTTTACACATCAAAGCACCGATAACACGTCTTACCCCACTTTGTTTGAGAATCGCATGAATTTTCTTCTTCGATAAAAGTGATTTGAACTTCCGATTCACCTGTTAAGTTTTTTTTTTGTGATAAATATTATTACATTTGATTAAAAAGAGGAAAAATGAAGATTTTTAATTAATTTTTCAATTTTCCCTTCATTATAAAATAAACTGAATCCGGTTAAACTGAAACTATACAAATTTTGCATTCAAATTTTTTAAAAATTAATGCATACTTTTCATTGAGTTTTAATAAAGTAAGAAAATTAAAAATAAACTAAAAATATTTATTAACACAAAAATTCAAATAAAACAAAATGTGTGCAAATCTCTTCGCTCTTTTATTTACAAAATTCACCTGTACTTGAGGCAGTGTTATTTTGGTTACTCGTACTTGTACTACATTGTACTAAGCTAGGATTCACCATTTGACTACAACTTGGCGAATTGGGAGCAGGCAAAAATGTCGTAGAATCAACATAACCGCCACCTCCACCGATAATATTCGCAATATTTTCTTGTTTAATTGTAATTATGGTGCTGCCAGTGGCAGTGTTAACAACATGATCACTTGTGTGTGGTGAGGACGCACTTGACGAAGTTAATAAAGTGACTTGTGGATGATTTGATGATGAAGTGCCTGCAGTTGTAACAATTGTCGCGTTTCGGGGTAATCGTATTTCATTTAGTGTAATTGTGCGTTGAGTTGTTGCAGGTGGTGAATCCTCTTTATTATCTGTAACGTGTTTTTTTTTTATTTGAACGAGGCGGATAATTTAAAGATTATTTACAATAATTTTTTGGTCACTTTAGAAATTATAATACTACGTTCAAATTTTGTGTACAAAAAGAGAAAAATCAAGCAACACAACATGAAACGATATTATTTACAATTTCTGTCTTCTATTGTTAATTAAAAATCAAATAATAATTTCAAACCATAAGACGAACAAAAAAGCAAAAACAGTGAGCATATTTGTGGTTGGTATGAATAAATAAAATATTTTTTTAACTTGGATTGTCTTAAAACAGAAAACACAGTAAAAGTGTGATGAGTGAAAAATTATATTTGGACCTTTTTCATTATATGATATGAATGAATGTCAATGGTTAAAGTGAATGTGTAATGAAAATAATAAGCTAGAATACTCACTGTGTCCAATAAAATCAGAGTCAATTATTGTGCTACGTGGTTCATATGTTGTTGTACTGTCAACAAAATCGGCTGATATACCATCATATCCCATGGTTTGTTGAGGTGTCACAGATGCTGAATAACCGTATGGGCTTCCATAACTGACTTCATTTGAGTATGGATAACTATTTTTTAAAGTAAAAATTGAACAAATTTTAGTTTAACTATTCACCGCGAGGGGCGTTGTAAATTAATTACCTGTTATAACTATGGTGCAGCTGGTCACTACTTGATGGCGTTTGTGTATCAAATACTGAGCTATCTGGAGCAGCATCACTTTGTGCACGCATTTGGGCACGATGAAATCTCACCTCATCTTCGACTTTTTCACGTTGCTTTTTCGACATTCGACCGAATTTAACAGCTATAGTTAAATAATTATAAGAATATTAAATAAGAGAATCAGAAACGTAAAACAAAAAAAAAAATATGTTATTGAGTGACTTTTCATTTAAAGAAAATCGTCCTTAATTCAACATAAAATCACCTGAATTTCATTTACTTTAATGATATCAAGGTTTGATTTCAGTCGAATTACGAAATAAACATCCAACACGTTACCTTAGAAACTTTTTATACGTATGTATAATTCTGATCATTCAGCGTATGGCCATTACGTGAATTTATAAGATATTTTATTGTCATATATCTTATAATACTATTTCAAATGTATGAAATCGTTTTTCTATGCAATTAAATGCATAAATAGTTTTAGCTATGAATATGTGATTTAAAATGCAGTTTTTTTTTATCGATGTTTAGAACGCTTGAATGGCATGGATGACCATGAGAATAGTTTTTATTTTTATAATTAGACAATTTGATGGTCATTCAAAGGGGGTAATAACTTAGTTGAAGGATTAAACTACGTGGCTTTATCAACATGAAATTTCAATATGTATTTTTAAATTTTTCAGGCTTTGTGTTTTGAAAGTGAGTGTTTTTAAGTCCTCTGCTTTTCACAAGGTCGTGAAGTTTATAAGTTAATTCTATATTAAAATCACGTCACATTTTTTTTAGAATTATGTTAGATACATATTTAAAGTGTCCAATTGCAATAAGATCTGTATCAACCAGGGGGTAGTCAGGTCGCTTGCCAAGAAAAAAAATCATTTTTCATTTTGGCACATTTGGCATCTGGCGAATTTGGCATGCGGCGAATTTCATGTTTGGCGCATTTGGCATTAGGCGAATTGAACATTTGGCATTTGGCACATTTGGCATTTGGCAAATTATCATTTGGCGCAGATGGCATTTGGCGCATTTGGCATATGGCGAATTTCACATTTGGCATTTGGCGAATTTGCCATTTGGCGCACTTGGCGCATTTGGCAAAATTGGCGCATTTGGCGAATTTTGCAAATTTGGCGTAATTGGCGTTTGGCACATTTGGCACTAGGCACATTTGGCGCATGGCAAATTTGGCGCTTGGCACATTTGGCGCATGGCAAATTTGGCGTTTGGCACATTTGGCAGACTTGGCGCATTTAGCAAATTTGGCGCATTTGGCACATTTGGCGTTTGGCAAATTTGGCACAATTGGCGTTAGGCAAATTTGGCGTTTGGCAAATTTGGCGCAATTGGTGTTTGGCAAATTTGCCGTTTGGCATTTTTGGCATTTGGCGTATTTGGCGCAATTGGCATTTGGCGCATTTGGCAAATTTAGCATTTGGCGCAATTGGCGCATTTGGCACATTTGGCGCATTTGGCAGATTTGGCGCATTTGGCACATTTGTCGTTTGGCACATTTGGCGCAATTGGCGATTGGAAAATTTGGCGTTTGGCAAATTTGGCATTTGGCACATTTGGCGCATGGCAAATTTGGCGTTTGGCACATTTGGCAAATTTGGCGCATTTGGCAAATTTGGCGCATTTGGCACATTTGGCGTTTGGCAAATTTGGCACAATTGGCGTTAGGCAAATTTGGCGTTCGGCAAATTTGGCGCAATTGGCGTTTGGCAAATTTGGCGTTTGGCATTTTTGGCATTTGGCGTATTTGGCGCAATTGGCATTTGGCGCATTTGGCAAATTTAGCATTTGGCGCAATTGGCGCATTTGGCACATTTGGCGCATTTGGCAGATTTGGCGCATTTGGCACATTTGTCGTTTGGCACATTTGGCGCAATTGGCGATTGGAAAATTTGGCGTTTGGCAAATTTGGCATTTGGCAAATTTGGCATTTTGTTCTTTTGGCATTTGGCATATTTGGCATTTGGCCAATATGCCGTTTGGCAAATTTGGCGCATTTGGCGAATATGGCATTTGGCGAATTTGGCATTTGGCAAATATGGCGTTTGGCGAATTTGGCATTTGGCATTTAGAGGGTCAATTTGGCGCGACCTGACTACCCCCTGGTGAAGTATGAAATCTTATAATTAGTTCAACTATTCTCCTATATATGACTAGAACTATTAATTTGTTTTGGTGCTTCAATTTGATTTTACTTGTTTAAATATCTAACATACATTCTCAAATTATTATAATTTCGAATGGTTTCTCGTTGATACAATGTTTAATTGGGATATTAAAAAAAGAATTCTCCCTTTGATTTCTTTTGGTCGTTATAGAATGAAAATTTAACAGTGACTGAGTTTATTAAAATCGGGCTCACATTTG